>QANX01004121.1:0-31687 GCA_003254975.1 Ochetophila trinervis
GTAAAATAAAAGCAATAAAATTAAATAACAATAATAAAAAGAATTTAAAAAATAAATAAAATAATTCGAAAGAAAGAAGAAGTTCTCTTTAATCGACAAATTTCTTTCCAACAAGTCCTCTCTCTCTCTCTCTCTCTGCATATTCCTCGCATATCTGAGAACTCAAAATTCCCAATACGTCAAATCGAAAAGGAGGAATTTCGAATACCATAAAAAGTTCCTAAGTATTTGTTCCTCCAAATCACAAACTTTTGTATTTTGTTTTTCCATTATATCTAAGCGGATTTTCAATTTCGGCGACGGATAAGAAAAGTCCGGTAGCTGCGGATCTGGCCGTGAGTATCGTTACCGGAGGGAAATAAACAGTTTTCTGATAAATGCTGGGTTTGGAGGTTGTTTAGGTCCGGTCATAATCGCAATTCGGTCAGTTAGATTGTGAAAGTTTAATTTTTTTGCTTTTTTGAATGCTTATCTTCAGTTTTTGTCTGGGTTAGGAAGATCTGAGCTATATTTGTTTCTATATTTGTTTTTTAATCTCGTTTTGCTTATTAATTTGGTAAGGATTTTAATTGGTCACCTTTAGTTGTTTTTTGTTATTAGATTTTTAGTTTTATTAAGTAAATTGTTGAATTTAGTTCTTCTGAAGGCAAGATCTAGTTGAATTTTGCAAAATTTTGATTGATTAATGATTTTTTGGTGTATTGGCCGAGCTTAGCTCTGGTTTATTGAACGGATTTAGTTTTGCATTTACCTTTTTTGTCTGGTGAGAGAGTTGAGTAGAAAGGAGCTCAACATGAAGCTCAAAATATTATTTCAAAATGTTTTTTTTGTTTTGTTTTGTTTTGTTTTTTTCTTTTCTTTTCCTTTTAATGGTAAGAATGTCGTATTGTTTTAATGGTAAGAATATCGTATTGTTTTAATGGTAATGAATTTTAAGATTCAAAGACTTGATTCTTACGTATGGACTTAACTTGTAACTTCTAGCTTATTGCATAGTCAGTGAAAATGATAGAGTTCCTGAAAAACTTTGGTTTGAAAACTTGTTTTGGGATCTTCAATTTTATTCTCTTCTTCTTTTGGTATGCAGATTCGATTTTGTAACTGTGAGGGTTCAGGGGCATATTAATGAAGGGCGGGATGATAGAATGCACTGTGTGCCACTCAAAGTTGGTCTCACCAACCACTAAATCAATTTCAAGGGCTTATGACCGGCACAAGAGCAGGGTATCATCCAAGCAACGCGCGCTCAATGTCTTCTTGGTTGTTGGGGATTGTGTCCTGGTTGGTTTACAGGTTAGTTTTGTTTTTGTGCCTATTCAAGTCTTCTCTTTTCCTTTTCTGATTATGTTCCGTCTTAGAAGATTATTTACACAAGTTAAACTTGGAATTTGTAACATCCTATGTTTTAGTATAAGTTTTAATCCTTAGTTTGTGGCCTTTGAACTTGGCCAAATCTTTATTGGCAAAGCATCATTTACCTATGGATGTGGAAACTGGGTTATCAGTTAGTCACCACTTAATTTGAGAAGGCATTTAAAACTAGACACATTTGTATTAAATAAAGTTAATTTTTAGAATATTAAACCATAGTCTATAAATGGTAATCACTCTTACATCACACTTATCACTGCTAGTCTGCTACCATTGCCCTTGTCAACCTTGTTGTGGTGTCAATTTTACTACAATCACTACTTTTCTTACATTCAAAATGTCCATAATTTTGTTGAAATTCGATATACTATTACATTTGTGTCTGTATTACATTTTAGTTTTAGGTCATAGAAATGTTGTTATTCAGAAGCACAATACAAATTCTTGAAAAGATTGAAAACAAGTTAGTCATTAAATTATGTTTCTCGCAAAAATATTGGCAATTATGTTAACCTTGATATGATGTAATATTCATTTGTGAGTTCATGAAGATTGAAATTGTTTTGAACTCAGTTTTATGTTCATACTAATTACTGTTGTTTTCTCTACCAGCCTATTCTTGTTTATATGTCCAAGGTGGATGGAAAATTCAAGTTTAGTCCAATTAGTGTTAACTTTTTGACGGAGATTGCAAAGGTTCTCTTTGCTGTTGTTATGCTTTGTATCCAGGTATAGTTGACTAATTGTTCTCTCCCTAACTCAAATATATATGGGACTTTAGTACTTTTTTAATTATAATTCTTCTGCACATTTATAGCTTGATCTTGATAATTAATGGTAATATCTCATCATGGACTCATGGGAAATATTATAATAATAGCGTGGTTTCCTTAATGTTGTTTAGTTCTGTGTGAAATGTGGTTTGTTTTTATGTGTTTGAGAAGTGGAGCGAGGGAGTGAGGGTAGTTGGTAAGTGCTTTCGCATTGTACCTAATTGTTGTGAAAGTTTGCAAAAGAATCATGTTAAATTTCTTCTAGGCTCGAATTTTCTACTCTACTTTGTAAAACTCTTTATTTTTGCAGGCTAGAAATCAAAAAGTTGGGGAGAAGCCCCTTCTATCAATTTCCACTCTTATGCAGGTACCCATTATAATTCCAATATATCTTTGACATTTTGGTTTTATCAGATGTTGTTATGGTTAAGGATCCTATATGTTACAGAATAAATTGAAATTTCTCTACTAATTGTTTTCTGAATATGAGAGTATTTTGATGCTTTTGTCAAGTTTCAGAACTGTTTGACTAATTGGTGTAATGATTGGAATTTTTAAGTTTGAAGAAAGGCTGGCATGAAGGTTGCAAATAATATAGTTTTGTTTATGTGAGGGTAGTTGATAACTAAGTAATTATGACAGCAAGAATTAATAAGGATAGCCACAGGTCTAGTAAATTTTGAAAGGCAAATGGCATGGGGGTTACAAGAAGAGAGATGATTAACAAAGGAAGAAGAAAAGTCCCTTAGGGGACTCCTGTAAAATCTTCCATGCTTTTAGCACCAGTAAACCATTACCCTCCCTAGCTTGCTTATGGTGTCCTGCAGGCTTAAAGAAATTGATGCTAATAGGAATAAACAAAAGCAAATAAACAAATTAGATTTGCATAGTCTCCTATCCTAAAAATCTGTAATTTTTTGTTCTAGTATGTTTATAATGAGCCCATGCTTAAGAGCTAGTAACTAAACAATGCTATTGCTTCTGTTTGCAGGCAGCTCGAAATAATGTGCTTCTTGCTGTTCCCGCATTTTTGTATGCTATTAATAACTATCTGAAATTCACTATGCAGGTATAGTTCTTATAAATTATAATGATTCCTCTTACAATGTATTTGTTCTTTTAGAGGTAACACGTATAGAATAGTCAAGACTATTGCTTAAGTTTTGAAGGCACTTTGATGTGTAGTTGCTTCTGGATGTTAAAAAATGTTATCCATCTTTATGTATAATTCCTCTTTTTACCAGCTCTGAGAAGCTTATTTTTATTTATTTACAGCTATATTTCAACCCTGCAACTGTGAAGATGCTTAGTAATTTGAAGGTATTGTTTGCATTGTTTGCTTTTGGTATCTTGGGATATTATTGATCTGATATGTGATGAAGCTCTTGATCTTTGGAATTATCTCATGGCACTAATGATCGCAGTAGTGTGGACAACTTATTTTGCAGTGTTTCTGCTATCAAAATTCAGTAGATAATTGCTTTCTAGTACTGTATTTGCATGGCATCTTTAACCTAACATTGTCTAACATTTAAAAGATGCATATAATATCCTGTTATAAAAGTGGTATTGTTGTGTTCTAGAACTTCTTTTTCCTTTTTCTCCAATTTTCAGTTATAGGAATGACAAAGAAGACAATTGTAGGTACCTACTTTTCATTGGAAAAAATTGAATGTTGGCATCTCTTAATATTGTAGTCTTTGTAGATAGATCACTTTTTATAATTTTTCTACTCCTTCCACAGCTAAGTTTTCTAGTTATACGATGGTTGGTTATGATTCTGCTAATCTTCCCACTTCCCAGCATCTTGGAAAAATGGTTATGGAAGCTAAATTCATAAAGCTGTGATGTTGATCTTTATTTGAATTGTTTGAAGCCAGACATCTATTCAGGATTCTAAATGATTTGATTCAGATGAAATGAGTCTGGGCAACAAAAATACCTCTCCATTAGACAAAATCAGGAGAAAGTTTTGCCGCCTAGTTGAACTTTAGCTAGTGATTAATCGCAGCTGTAAAGCTGATTTTATAATATATAATCTATAAGTGGTCATTTGCTAGGGTATAATGAAACATTCTTCTCTATATAGAAGGTAATCCATATTCATGTTCCAGTTTCTCTGTATTCCCCTCCACATCCCCTCCTTACTCCCTCTCTCACACATTTATTCTGTATCTTTGCAAGTAATTCTGTCTACAGATGGTTGCCTCACGCATCAGTTTGGATATAAGATGTTACTAGGACACGGGACTTTTTTCTTTTTTGTGCAATTTTGAGATGTCTGATATAGTTTGCGATCTTGAACCATGAAAAAGCACTAGAAATATTGTATTCCATTCATATATTTAATTTCCTAACATTGAACAATCACCTAAACTTGGTTTTTGTTTAGAAAAGATCACGTTTTCATGTGTATGTGGTAATTTCTTAAAATAAAATAGCCATTTTTATATTTAAGTTCTTCACTTCCTTAGCAGTTAATACTATGATTATCTGTGGATATGCAGGTTTTGGTTATTGCAGTTTTGCTGAAGATAATAATGAAACGCCGGTTTTCCATAATTCAGGTCATTATCTTATAACGTGTTTTTCATCTTTCCAAAAGGAAGAAAAGAAAAATGGAATGCTTTTTTTCCTGACTATATCTTCTTTTATCTGACCAATTAAATTTTAATAATTTAACTTTGGATCACCTCTTTTGGACATAAACTTTTCTGTTCTATTCCATTTTACTACGTCGGATATGTAAAACTTATATTGCTTTGTTGCAGTGGGAAGCCCTTGCTCTCTTGCTCATTGGAATTAGTGTAAATCAGATGCGTTCATTACCTGAAGGGACCACTGCTTTGGGTCTTCCAGTTGCAACTGGTGCATACATTTACACATTGATCTTTGTAAGTGAAATGTTTATTTTATTTTTTTGTCCAGGAGTGGTTTTCCTCTTAAATAACATGCAATATGGTACTCTTATGCAAGTAGTTTGTATTGAACTTACTATCTGGTTTGTGATATGCTTTCTATACACATTAATTGTATATTAGAGACTTAACTTTGAGAATTTATTGTACAGGTAACTGTTCCGTCTTTGGCCTCTGTCTACAATGAGTATGCTTTGAAGAGCCAATATGATACTAGCATTTACCTCCAGGTAATAAATTGCTAACAGTCATGAAGCAAATATATGTTTCTTAAGAGTATTATCTACAAGGTTTTCTATGATGTACTATTTGCCATGAGTTGCTGTACTGGCAATTTGTAATTACTAGTATGGTCACTCATCAGTGTTGCTGCTTTAAAAGATTTAAAAAGTAATCTACTTCAAGCTTCGTTCTGCTCTTCTTTTTTATTTTTTCTCCATATAATGTCAAAGATTTCATAACTGCTTTTATAATTGGTCCTGGTGCAGCTATGTAGTGTTCACATGATTTGGCTGAAATTCTGGTCTATATGCCCTTGGCTGGAATCTAAAATGTGGAAATTTTTTCATAATAGAATAATGTCCTATAGAGCTTTTGTAGCCTGAGATAGCCCAAGAAACTTGTTAGGTTGAAGCTTCTTTAGTTTGGTGTTGAGAGGTCAAAGAGGACAGACATTTTGGGGTTGATGTATTGTCTTGGTGGGGATAGTTAACTCATTTGGGCTTGTGGTTAATTCCTTTTGGGTCAGTGCACTGACCTAAGTTGATGACAAATGATTATTCGTCATCTTAGATGAATCCATAATATGTTGAACCTACAGCTGCAAAATATATTTAGAAACTCTTGTACTCTTTAATTCAAAGCTAGAATTTCATATGCTCTACATTTTTATTTTCCTTTTACCTTGCAGAACCTATTTTTATATGGGTATGGTGCTATATTCAACTTTCTCGGAATACTGGGAACTGTGGTTATCAAAGGTATGGATAGAAATTTTTCTCATTTGATCTTGCAGAGAATTTCAACTTTTGTTGACCCAAGGAGCAAAGATACTTGCATAATAATAAAGTCATATCTGGATTTTTTTTAAATGTGTTTTTTTAATATCACAAAGATATTTTTTGTTTTTTATATACCATAATAAAGCAAATAGGAGAGCTCATGACAAACCACTGGTGGTCAATATTTTTGCAGCTATTGCTTTTATCAGTTATTGAATGCAAACTGAGTTGTTGGCCTTATATTGTTTTTAATTTCAGGTCCTGGTAGCTTTGATATACTGCAAGGTCTTTCTAAAGCGACTATGCTTCTGATAGCTAACAATGCAGCCCAAGGAATTCTATCCTCCTTTTTCTTCAAATATGCAGGTTAAATATGATTTGTTCGTGGAATTTTTAAAAATCCAAATTGTCTCAGTACACATTCTGATATGTTAATACTATATATCTTGTATTCAATTTCCACTTTTATTGAACATGGGAATCTTTTAGTTTGGAGCTCATTTATGTGATTTGATGTGTTCAGATACTATTTTGAAGAAATACTCGTCCACAGTTGCCACAATCTTTACTGGCATTGCATCTGCTGCATTGTTTGGCCATACTTTGACCATAAATTTTATGTTAGGGATTTCTATAGTGTTCATCTCAATGCACCAGGTAAATTTTAAAATGAGAAGCTGATAAATCTAAATCAAAAAGGGTAGTTTTGTTATATTTCCGATTGATTGATCGACTTTTGTGTATTTCATTTTGTCATTTAGTTCTTTTCACCCCTTTCAAAAGTGAAAGACGAACAAAATGGGAAGTTGGAACTGGTAGATGCCCATGATAATCATAGGTGTGTACTCATTCTTTTTTGCTGATTTCTATTGTATGAATTACTTATGTGGAATATTTGCTTCGGTTGGGGGTATATATATTGATATATTGACAATGTACAACGATTTTGGAAAAGATCTGGATAAAGAATTATTTGGTCTCCAACTTAGTTTCTAATGAACTGTTTGTGTTTCAGATCAAAAGATTCCTTTATAAATATGACAGCTGGAGCAAATGAAGAGGTTTGAAGCTGCATATCCTATGTTTTGTGAATTTCGATTTTTGCACCTTACCACCCTAGTTAACTTTTTGTTACATATTTTCCTGTTTCCAGGCTAGTCACCATGTGGGACCTGATGAGAGGCAGCCACTTCTTCCCACTTAAAGTTAGTTGGAGTATGTTGCTGCTCCTTACTTTTATGTTGTAGTTATCTCTTGTAAGTTGAAAGATATATAGCATTGTAAAGAAATATAGACTACTTGAAATGTACCTTTTCCTTATAGGATTAGGTTTAGGACTAGGCTTGTACTGACTAGTAAAGTTAAAGATCCACATGCCTTTTAGTAAATTTGAATATACAACACAGTGATATTCAAAGTAAATTATAAAGAATAACCTCTGGTAAATTTGAATATACAACAAAGTAAACACTAATATTCTAAGTAAATTATTTAGAATACCCTTTAGTAATTGAATATAAAACAAGTAGACACTAATATTCCTAACTAGACAATTTTTACCATAAATCTTCTTGGAGGCACTAATGACTTTGGTTTTCAAATTTTCAATATTTTATTTGTAGTTTCTAAAGAGAAGAAATATGAGATTGAGTGGTAGAGTTCAATATTTTATTTATTGTGGTTAGAAAGTATATATGTCAATGGGGTTTTATGCTTTTTCATTTTTATACATCACTAGAATGGCTTTTCTAATTCTAGGTTTAATTGCGGTGCGTGCATAATCAGAGATTCAGAGGCTGTGTTTTTCTTTGTTTTATACAGGAATTTTCTTTGAACCAATTCTTTTGGCAATGACAGATAGGATGAATACAAAAGTTAAGTGAGATTCTTCAATCATTAAATAAAGGACTGAGGAGAAAATACATTTCTACTTCTTTGGGATCCCTTTCCTACTTCACAGGGTTTCCCTAAGTTGCACTGTATAAAAAGCATTACATAAAAGAAATGGTACACATCGATGGTGAGTTATCTGAATTTCTTTCGGTTGAAGATTTAGATAGTGAAGTTTCAAGCAACATGGTGGCACCTTACACAGTCGTTGGTTTTCTGCTGTTTTTAGCTTACCGATGTGGTTTTACCAGTGTTCTTTTGTATTCTTTATCTTAGACCGGTCTCAGAATTTTTATTTTTTTTCCCTTTCCAATTTCTTCTTTATATAAAAGCCTTTTTGTTTTTTTCACCCTTTTACAGAATTAGAATGTCAAATTTTGATAGAAGACTACTACCATAAGAACAAGAGATGTCACAATTTTTTGTCCCTACATTGTTATGAATTGTTATTTAAGTTTACTTTAAGTGATGTAATTAGAGAAATTCTCAATTATATGATCAACCAAGGTATACGAATTGCATGGCATTTAAGCTTCTGTATGGTAGGAGAGATGGAAAGGAGGAAGGATGGAGGAGGGATGGAAAGATTCCAATCTGCCCCTCTGTTTCATATGGCATGAATGATGGAAACTGGAAAGTAGTTGTTTCATCCTTTTGGTATAGAAAGGAAAAACAGAAGGAAATAAAACTACAATTTTATCTTATCAATTAATTATAACGTCAAATTATTAAATAACATTAAAAATTAGGAATAGTGCAATGTAATTGTTTATATTTTTAACCATTAATTTATTAAAATTTTATATTACTTTAAATGTATTACTAATATGAGAATCATCAACTAAAAAAATTAATATTTTCTTGTTTTTTTTTTTATCAAGTTATTTCATTTACTTGTATATATTAAATGTATTTTTTACTATCTTTTTGTCAAGGTAAGGTTTGTTACGAGGTTTATAAGTTTTATTTTTTATTTTTTGCATTTGATACTTTTAAATTTGTAAATTTATAATTTTGGACAAAACCGTTCAATCCTAACGGAACACTAAGCATTCATTCATTTTTAACCCTAAAGTCTAGAAATTTCCCAGATTATTAAAAAATTCACCCTTTATTGAAAAAAAAAAAATTGAATTACCATTTCTTACCAAAAGCATGTTTTCAGAAGAAATGGAATTCGACATAGTACTCTTCTTGATTTTGGATCTTTGTTCATTTGAAGGGCAGAAATTGCTTAGATTAGATGACACGATCATATTACGGGAAATAATGATCAGTTTATTGCTAATTTAATTTAAAAGTTGAATGCTATCTTTTCTTTAAAGACCTGGGTGAATTGCATTACTTTTTGGGAGTTGAGATTTTTTATTCGTTTATTTATTTTTTTGGTAAAATGGGAGTTGAGATCGCTAGAACTGATTCAACAATGATTTCGAGGCAAAGCAAGTATGTCCTATATTTATTGAAGACGACAAAAAACGGAAGGTGCAAAACTCTGCTTCTTCTCCAACGAATTTAAGCAAGAAACTTTCACAATTTAATGGTGATCCTTCTCTTGAACCAGCAATCTATAGAAGGAGCTCTTCAATTTCTCTCCGTCACTAGACCAGATATTTCATTTACTATGAGGGTGGGTTCATTAAGAAGCGCGTTGAGATAAATAAAAAGAATAATAAAAAATGGACTAAAATAGACTGTTAAAACTAGATTTCAGTTCCAAAGTTTTGCAGATTCTGACTAGGCTAGTAACATTGATGATAGAAGGTCCTCATCTCTTGGAGTTCTAAGAACATCATGTAGCCAGAGTCTAGCATCATGTTGTTGTCAGGTCAAATACAGAAGCAGAATATAGTGCTCTAGCACATATAACAACACAAATTTGTTGGCTGCAGACTTTATCTCAAGAGTAACAATTTAACATTGCTTGTCCTATTGAGTGAAGTGATAATATAGTTGCAGCTTCATTGGCTGCTATCCCTGTGTTGCATGCAAGAGCTAAACACAGAAATTGAGCTGCATTTTGTTAGAGACAAGGTCACTGAGAAGTCTGGTAGTGAGATGCATTCCAACTTAAGAATAAGTAGTAGACCTATTTACAAAACCTCTTGGTACAACAAGATTTTTGTATAGAAATATGCTAAACATTGAAGAAGTTGAACTGTCAAAGTGAAGAATATTTGAGATTGAGGGAGGATATTAAAGATATCTCCATTATAAGTTGTCCATGTCAGCTTAAGAGGTTAACAAATAAGTTATATTAGAACATCTCCAAATGGAATTTAAATTGGTAAAATTAACATATTACATAAACATTTATAAATATTGTTTTGAAAATATGCTTTCCAATGGTAATGTCTGTAATTAATATATCATTAATATTGTCAAAGTAAATATTTACTTCTAAAAATTATGTCAGACATTGTCAAATTTCCAAAACAGTAAAAATTTTCTTAAAAATTTATTTTGCTCAGAAACTAAAAATACATAATAAAATACATAATTAATTAATAATCATAAATAATATTTATGCATATTACTATTGGAGAATAATTTTTGAATTAAATGTGCATTTATATCATATAAATTTAAACAATAATTATTTCTATGCCACATATACAGCAATCTACATTTTCCATTAAAGATGCTCTCTCTCTCTCTCTGTTTTCTTCTTCTAGTTGTTGCTTTACTCTTCTCAAATATCTCAAATTATCTAATATACAGTTAAACTATCTAGTAGAGCTTTATAAGGCCAATCAGTCATCTGCAACATTCATGTTATAACGACGTGCCAAGCGGCGAGCAGTTCCATCAATGAGCAGGGCATCTATCATCTCATACTTCTTGTAATTTGCTCTGAGAGTATCTTGCTGCTGCTGTGCAAGCTTCTCTTCTTCTTGCAGTTGTTTCTGTCAAGTAACAATGATTAGAAAATTTAGCAAATTTGGCAAATGTCTCCTAATAATAACAATAGCGACATGCTAAAGATATTATTCAAACACTATAAGTTACCTCAAGCATGTATTCAGCTTCAGCAATAGATTTGTTAGCAAGATTCTTCAGTTGCATGGCTTCCTCAAAACCAGGACCATTTGGTTTCAACCAGTGGCATACTATCTTTCTACCAGGCTTTGCAGGTCGATCATCAAACATCTCCATTTCAGAAGGGCGTGCCCTTACAGGCCTTGGCATTCCAGATATCATGAAAGGGGACTGTGTTGCTAATGAGATAACACACTCAACCTGCTTTGTATTTTCCACCTCGACTAGTGCACACTTTGCAAGATTACTTGGTCCTAAGTAGTTCGGAATAAACTGCACACTCTTGACAGAAGCAAACTGATCAAGAGCAGTTCGCAATACAGATTCAGTCACCTGTGTTGAGAGGTTATCAATGTAAACAGTGCGTTTCACCTTCTCTTCAAAAGCAGCATACTCTGCTTCAGCAGAAGTCCCCATCTTGGATGATAAGCAATACTCTGTTTTAAAAAGTTACCAAAATTTATAATTACAATGTTGGTCTAAAGGTAAACATGAAAATGCATAAGCAACTAATAAAACATAGAATTACTTGCATTTCATCACTTGAACTATAACATATTTGGCACTTTGCTCTGAACTAAAACATCCCCTAAATTACCTCTTACATTTATTTTCTTTTTGGTTAAATCCATTCATCTATTTTCAACAGATAAATTTGATTAAATTAATCATATGCAAATACAACTCATATAATTCTATATAAAAAAATATTTTAATTTTAATTTTACCATGGCTAAGTTTAATAGTAAAATTTGCACCATTGGACTAAACTGACAAGAAAGGGGTTTAGTTTGTTTGGGCAAAGTGCAAACTAGTATAGTTCAAGGACAAATGTATTTACCCCTAAAGCATATCCCGCACATAAACAGTCAAACCTTAGAGAGCATGCAACCAAAATCTCACAGTTCACATTTTAAATGACTCCTCTTGCATTCTAGTTTTTTTTGCATGTTTGGATTCTACGACAGAAACAAAGGGGAACCAACATTGAGAAAGTATGAGCAGGAGATTTGTTAACTTAGAGCTAGCTGGGATTCTTCAAAATTTCAAATATGCACATTGATATATGCATACATTTTAGAAAATGTACAATTCTAAAATGCACATTTAAATATATGCATAAACACAAAATATTTCGAAAATGTACAAATTCTAAAGTAACTCAGGGCTGGCTTAGGGGTCTACGAAATCTATAATTTTTTTTCTTTCAAAATGTTATAAAGAACAACTTTAATTCTCCAACTAAACCCACATTTTAATTAGCAGAAAAATGGCACAACCGAAATGAATTTAGACATTGTCATGCCTCAAATGCAAGTAGCAGTAGGAAAATAAGCATTTCTAATTTCCATTTAAATGGCATTTTCATCATCTATAAGATCACCCAAATTGAGGAAAATGCAATAGATTAACATCTAAAAAATCAACTCAAACATTTTCATAGCTCAAATTTAATCCTGGAACAAAATACCCGATATTTCTTCCTGTTCAACAAAGAGGAGAATGAACAAACACCCAAATGATATTGCCTTTCTTTTGGTTTCAATGAAACTTTCTTTTTTTTCAGCAAAAAAAAGTATTAGGAAAGAAAAAAAAAGAAAAAAAAAACAAAGCAAAAAAAAAATCTCATAGAGCTCGAATTTCAGGGTAAAGAATGGGAAAAAGTTCTGGATTCTAAATGGAAAAATCTGGAATCAGGACGGTTAAGGAAGAGAAAAAGAGAGAAGAAAATGAACAAACCTTAAGAGTGAAAACGAACACGAACACAAACTCGAAGACGACGAAGGAGAAGAGAATATTTGCGATCAAGAGAAGACGAATCCAGCGACCACGCAGAGAAGAGCGAGCGGTTAAGCTGTTTTTACTATCAAATAATTTTTAACCTAATTTTTAATAATTTTATAACACGTAGTACTGTATACATATTATAAAAAATAAAAATAAAAACAACAAAATATGAAATTGAAATTACATTTTTTTTATAAAGGAAATTGAAATTACATTATCAAACAGCTCCACGAGAATTTGTATATTGCTAAAAAGGAAAAAAAAAAAAAAAAGTCTAAAAACCAAAGTACCAAAACTAAATTCAAAACGTATCTAAAATATTAATGTAATTTGTCATATTATCATTTTAGGGAAGTATTAAGTCACATTGTGTTGCATGGAAACGAAAGACACTAGTTTTTTTATGGAGATCTTTTTGATATTTTATCAAAGTCTTAAAAAAAATTCTTAAAAAGCAACCATTCATGTCCATCTACAACTGTGAGCTTCAGATAAGTGAGAGAGTTCAAGATCAGTTTTTTTTGGTCGAAGAGTTTAAGATCAGTCGATGTGATTATTATTAACTTAGTTTTTGTTTGCATGGCTTTGCCGACTATAGTATGTATGTCTTTGGAGCTCCAAGAAACACGTGGATAGTCAAAAGAGTTACCAACACTATTTCCTTTGGTTTGGAGTAACAGTATGCCAGAGCAAACCATATCGAAATTGATCCAACACTGTTAAAGTTTTTGATATATCACTTAGACATCAAATAGCAGATTCTTTATGCCAGAGCAAGGCGTATTCGGCCTTCGAGATTTTTTTGTTTCTGAAAATAGAATGTAACCCATTGCAGATACTTTTACAAAGCTATGGGATTTCTCATTCTGTTTCTCAAAATAGAATGTCAACCATTGCTCCATCTAACCCGCATCCTAAGGTCCTGCCACTGGGAGATTTCAATTTTTTATTTTTATTTTCATTTGGTATATACTCCACCATGATCATACTGCTTTTAAAACTTTTGAAAGTGCTGCTAAAAGACAAATCATTTAGCAATGTTTAAGGAAAAGAAAATTAAATTAAATACTTTAAAAGTACAAATAAACATATATATATATATATTTAGTTGTCACTGAACACCCTGCTAATAAAACATTCCAACCACACCTTTAGAAACAATGACCAAAACAAAGACAACATAATATCACGGAAAATTGATAAATTAAAACTGAGCCAAGAATTTAGAATCTACTGATTCACCCTCCAATTCAGTTACCCGGTTCATCCACCCATTACAAGTCAAACAAAAAACACAAGCAGAATTCCCACATGAAGTGTGGAAACTTTCCCATTACAACGATGAAAGCTTCATGTACAAAAAATCCCAAAATTACAAAAATCAAATTCAGCTGCCAAAAAGTAACATCAGTTCCAGTATCCTACTTTGTAGATTCCGCATTTCACCCTGTGAGGCCTAAGAAAATTAACAACCATTTTTCCAAAGAGTCTTCCCAACTAAGAATATCAGAAATTCTACATTCTAAAAGTAAATGCTAGATGGGAATTCAAATTCATGATATGGTAATCACAAATCTCAATAACAAATGCAAAAAATGCTATTTCATTTGACAACATTACCTCAAGATTAATCAACCCCAGTTAGAAATGATGACAGTGTTGGACACAGCACTAGCTAACACATGCCTTAAATTCATCTCTTCTGAACACCATCTCAATATGTCATTTAAAAGTAATATATACTAACTATAACAAACAAAAATATATGATCATTACTAGTAGTATAGAAGATGCTGTGATCACTAAAATTAAACATTGGAAAAAAAAAAACAAAAATAACCTACACATGAACACACCATACTGTTAACTCCCACTATGAGTTCCAAATTAATCACTGGAGCAATTATCAATGTTTCTAACCTTAACAGGTGTTTAAAGCATGTTTCTTGATTCTCCTTTTTTTTTTTCTACTACCACAAAAATTAAAAATAGCTGACAAGCTTTTTCCTAAATTGCATAACTGAAAATGTCAAAAAGCAGAAATCTAAGTCAGACAAAAGAAGGCTCATTCTGAGTGAAGTTCCTGCAGTTCCAGCTTTCTTCTAAAATTGAATAATGCCTGTCATAAAAGCAACTAACAACTCCTAATAAATTAGAATAGCACAATTTGAGATGTAACAATTCTAGGAACAGATGGTGTTCACTAACAAATCCAACTTAGCACTCCTGTTCAACACTGCATCATGAACTTTTATCGACAAGCATTTATGAAATGCTGCAAAATGACTAAATGTGCAAAGAGGGGAAGTTGTCAAAAAAAAAAAAAAACTACTCTTAATTTCTGATATTCTTAGTAAATTCCTATATGCAAATAGTTGTTGATTATTCTAGGCCTCACTGGGTAAATATCACATTAAGCTAAATCCGACATGAGAGAAAGCTCCTTTGTGCTAAAAAGATCTTGTTCAATGACTTGTAGGAAGGCAATATATAGTTGCTGCACATGAGAATCCATATAATGGGACAGTAGACATGGGTAGAAAAAACTCAGAGGGAATCAAAAACTGTAGGAATGCTAGACCTGCCATAAAGATTGGGAAAAGGAAAGAACAAAAATATTAAAACAAAGCATATAACATACAAAATAAATTTGATAATTATATTAGAATATAGCTACTATTCAAAGTACAACTCAATTTGATCTTACTATTAAGGAAGAAACCTTCTGTTCAAGCCCCTCCTTCTGTGTTGCCTGTAATAGCTGCATTCTGATATCAAACCAAAGAACATCAGGACTGCAAGGCAAAATGATAAACAGAAGATGCTCTTATTCAAAGATTTGAAACGATAACCAATTAAAATAAACTTACCGGTTTCCCCTTGCCATTCACTTCAGATAAAGTACTCAATTGAGTGTTTGAAAACCTGGAAGAAAACACTCAACATTTTTAATTTTTATCAAGGATCTATAAACAACAGAGATAAGCTACTGCACTATATATTTTTCAAATCATAGGATGCGAAGAACAGCTAGCACTAACACATACCTGATTGCCCTTGCTTTCCGCTTATCTTCTTCTAAAGGATCAGTTTTAGAAACTGGTGCAAATCTGGCAAGCCGGGCTTTTTTCTTCGCATCCTCATCAGACGCCACAGGTGTAGCACTAGCAGGAAGCCCGAACCTGAATAACAATTTATATAGTGAACAAAAATGTTCAATAAAGATGCAGCTTCCTAAAAGTTTGAACAAATTCAATTTGTTAAAATCATACAACATTAATGAATTAAAAAAAAGCACAAAACTAAACCTCTCTGCTCGAGCCTTTCTCTTCAGCTCCTCCGACTTCTTCGATACTTCTGATTCGCCTACTATAGATGCAGCTCCAAACCTGCAACAAGATCAGCCAATGCATGGGAAATTCAGTAAGAGAAGAAAACAGTATATATTATATAAAAGATTTAACTCAAATCACTCAAGGAACTTGTAAGTTGCAATCAACAAAACTCCTCATTCAATTAAGATTAAAAAATAACAAGGTTTGAACTGCAATTATACGAATGGAGGTACTCATCGACTTTAAGTCCTTTTGAGAATACTTTGGCAAATTGCAAGATGTGCTTCTGTTGCATTCAAGGGAAACGCCTTATATTGTTTACAAAAACACTTCTCTAAGAAACAATATAGGGTGCTTCGTCTGAAAGCAAGTTAATTTTTATTTCTTACCAAACACATTTATCCACTCGCAAGGGCTTAACAAAATCGTGGTTAACTTATTTATATTGAAGTAATACATAGTATTACATGCAATACAAAAAGCTAAAATTAACAAGACAAAAATGAACGTTCAATGAAAAAGGTTCCGTTAAATTAACGAGAATTAGTCGAGAAAAAAAATACGATTCATTACTAATGTTGTGAAAAACATTCTTGAATAAGCTACCACGCTACTCATCTTCTTACAATTTACTACTAAATTTATCACGCTACTCATCTTCTTACAATTTACTACTAAATTTATCAGCAACCAATCAGAAACTGGAAATACAAAACCAGAAACCCTAATTCACAAAAAAAAAAAACAAAACAAAAAGAAAGAAGAAAGAAGAAAAATTCGAAACTACCTTTCGGCACGGGAGTTTCGTTTCTCTTCTTCGGTAAGCTGCACAGATATCCCAAACCGTTCAGCTCGGCGGATCTTCTTCTGGATATCGGAAGCCGAATCAGCGGTGGCACTATTCCCCGCAACGGCTTCCACAACGGTTGGCGTGTTCTTGGAATCGTCATCTTCCTTTGTCGACCCATTGGTAACGGAACCCTCAGTCGGAGCCGTGGAACCGTCGACGTTCGGGTCTTGAGGAAGATCCGGGTTGGCGGTGGGTGGGGCAACTGGGTCTAGGGTTTTCTTAGGGTTTTCTACAGAAGGGTCGGCGCCACTGGATTTAGGTGTTGTGGTGGTAGCCATCTGAGGAGAATGAAGAAAGTGTAGCAAACGCCGAGAGCTTTGCAGAGGAAGTGATACGTTGAAAGTCTCTGTGGTATGGTCTCGAAAGAAAAAGAAAAAAATGTTTTAGACGAAAAAATAAAAGGAATTTTTTTCATTTTTTAACCAACAAATAATAATAATTTTTTTATAAAAAAATAGAAACATAAAAATTTATGAACATGTTTATATTTATATTTATATATATTTTTTTTAAAAACGAAGGACAAAAAAAAAGGGACCCCGCTAATGTATGGGCCATTATTGAATTTTAAAACTAAGGATTGAAAATGCAAAAATCTTAAAAACTATAGGACCTTAAAAAGGTTTATTTATATAAATAAATAATCAGTTTAAGTACTAGCTAATTAATTTTCTAAATTTTAAGAAAAGGGAAAATTAACATGAAACTATAGCCGGAAATTGCATCAAACAAAATTCAAAGGGTAAATAAAAACTTGTAATAGCTTTATTATTGTTGCATTGAAATTATAAAATAATTGAAGGAGCATTGAAGGTTTATGCTTCAAGTATTATTGTTTTCATAAACTTAAAATTGTGAGAAATGTACTGAAATTGATTATATTATGAGACCAAAATTGTCATTAGATTCTAACAGTCCTTTTACTGGGCCTGCAGTGTCAACAGGATGCTGATAAAATGGTAATACAGATTAATATATACTCAACATTCAACCGCTTAAGACTAGCTTCACAACATTCCCTCACATACCCCTTAATCCCAAGCTTACCATCCTTTGATGTGGTAAAACCAAATTTTACTGTGCGTTTTTTTTTTTTAAACTAGAAAAGTACAAAATGTTTCATTTATATGACTGTTTTTGCTTAAAAACTTGAAACAGGGTGTTTTCTGCATACTTGATTACATATCCAACCAAATGTATGTTGGTAATGCCTTGTTGATTATATTGGTTCCAAATTTCAAAGCAGAAGCTTAGATGGGGATGAGATAGATGTTGGAAGCTCAGCCAATCAAGCTGCTTTTGCAGGTGTTTATGAGAAATATATGGGAAGCTCAGCCAGCCATCTTCAAGCTCACCCTACCAGTCATCTTCAAGTTTAATGGGACTTCATGAGACCAGAATTCTAAAGATGACACACTCCTTTCCAAACGTAGGCAAAAGATATAAAATCTGTGAAATTATGAAAATAAAATTTAAAAAATTTAGAGACTAAAATAAATGATAAAAAAAAAAAGTTGAAAAAACCCACATAATATTTTTTGAGAAAATGTTTCCTAGTTTTTAGTATTATTTTATTTATTTTTAAGGAAATGAGAAAATGGAAAGTCAAAATTGAAGTTGAACATCCTATTCCCGGTATGGATATTGGATAGAGAGGACATGGAAGTTGGAGTCAACGTGGTCCAGAAGTAAAGAACTCTCTCTCTCCTCTGCTTATTCTTCTTCTTCGTCAAAACCTCAGTCTTCCATACCAATATGAACTCCACAAACCCACTCACCCACTACCCACTCCATCGCTTCGCTGCCAAAACCCAACTACCATTACTGCAGCCCCCATTGAAGCTCCGCTTCCACTGCTCCATGCCTCGGCCCCCAAATCGCAGTCGAAGAAAACCTAGAAGATTCGGCTCAAATATCCCCTCCGAACCCTCTTCTTCTTCTTCTTCCTCTTCCCTTTCTACTTCCTCCGACGCTAAGCTTCAGACAGTCATCGACCTCGACCACCTCTACTTCTCTTCCCAATCACGACTCCACCAGTTTCTGGCCTCCGGCGAAGACGCTTACAGGGACTTACAGACCCTCATCACCTTCGGCGCCGATCGGAGACTGGTCATTTCTTGCCGGCGGTCGACGCTGCGTTTTGTAGGGGTTATGGTGGTTTTTGGATTCGTTGTTGTTCTGGGTTTCAGGGTTTTGGCTGGATTATTGAGGTTGGGGTCGAGAGTTGGATTTGGGTCTGGAAGCTATAAACCAGTGGTTCGTAGAGATAGGAGTCTTGGAGGAAGAGAGGTTGTGGTTGGGACGGCAGCGAAGAGGAGAGAAGAAGTCAATGCGAGGAAGGGTTTTGGAGCTTTGAGCAATCCTTTATCGCCGGAAATGGAGGAGTTGGTGGGTCTCTCAGCGAGGGTTCCGAATAATTGGGTTCGGGAAGAGAAGAAGTTGCCGAAATGGTGGCCGAATTCGATGCCACGTTCAGGCTTTCCGGTGGATATGCAGGAGGAGTACCAGAGAGAGGCTAACAGATTGATTAGAGGTTGGTTTTGATAATTTCTATTTCGATTCTACAAGATTAGGGCAGATTAGTTGAGGTTGATTAGAGGCCAACAGATTGATTATAGGTTGGTTTTAATTGCACTATTGCTGAAACTATGTATATTCTTGTTGGTCTGCCATATCTTTTAGTGCTTTAGAATTGTATTTGCTGGATCAATTGCAAAACTGTAGCTAATTATACACTGTTGAAAAATGGTGTCATTGAAGATAAATGAACTCTTTCATTGTGATCATATTTAGTGGGGAGTATAGTGGTAGCTCATAAGATATTTGGTCAGTGAGGGCTCATATATGTCTTGAGCTTGGTGCTGACAACTTTTTAGATTGGCTGGACGGTGCTTGAATCTCTATTTAAAGTCGTTTCTCTTCTTGTCCTAATTTGGCGCCTTTCTTCAGCGCCTCGTTTGAGTTAATGTAATGACATGAAGAAAACTAATTAGTGATTAGAAGTCTATATTCAAAAACTTTCCTTAACATTCCCCCCCTTCCCTTGTTGGACGCACTCACACTTGTTGATGTGTCAACAGAAGGTATTTTAGCATGCATACTTTGATATGATACTTGTGAGTTGTGACATTTCATATCCAATGTGAGATATTATTATTATAATCTTTAAAAAGTATCTTTATTAGATTATATGATCGAATTTTGATTTAGCTTATGATTAATTCAAATGCAAGGAACTATGAATTAGAATCATTATTCATGTGATTACTATGTTCGGAATATGTCTATAAATCAGACCAAGCTTTGCCCTTCCTTTTAATGGGTGAATAACTTTGCTTTTTCCCATTCGTATTTAAAATGATTTGGCTGGGTGAATTTGTTAATGCATTTGTGTAACATGCATATATGTTCGTCTATTATAACTGCAATTTAATACTTTTGTACATATCTTATGTTGGTCAATGAAAATTTCTCAAACTTGGTTTAAAACTGATATCATTGCTCAATTTGTTTTTTTGTAGGTAAAGGTTGCATATTTCTCTTACTTTTGTAATGTTACGGGTAATGCTTTACTTGTTCAGTTTGCAACTCATCCGCTTGATTTCCAGCAATTGTGGACAATAGAATGGGAGGAAAGGACATTGTGCAGGATGATATAATTCAAGTCAGTGCTTGTCTAGTTAAAAAGTTTATTATCTTGCTCTGAGAAATTTTTTTTGTTTTGATACGTGCACATAAAAGAGAGATAAGTAGATACATAACCATTAGAATGTATGGGGATTTGTGCATGCATTCGTGTAACTTTGTCTCCGTACCTGTAGATGAATTAGATGCATTGTCTATTTATGTGGAGACATACTATGGATATTGTTTACATGGAGAAAATAGGTTCAGTCTTGTTATTTTACCTTCTTCTTTTTTTTTAATAACATGTTAAAACTTTTGTTTCCATTTGTATTTGAATTTAATCACTCATTAAAGGAAATAATTGTATTCTAGAGATCCAATCATCACCATATTTATGTCTTATGCTGTTGTAGTTTTGGATTACAATTTTGGTGCACTTATTGATCCTTCCATGATGCATTGTGTTCATTTTTGCCTATATTGGTGAGCAGTTACGTCGAACATGCAGGGCTTCAGGAGTACGGGTCTCCTTTGGCACCACAAATACAAGGGATTCCTTCTATCGTACATCTGTTAACTTTGTTTTGAATGTTTGTGCCAGGTACTTCTTCTTGTCTGGCATTATTTCAACATTGTTTTTAGCACTTAATTCCTGTCTCCTATTGCTGTAACTTGTTGAGGAATCGTACAGGGCACCAAGTGACTCTTCTTCTATTCAGATTGATGGAGAAGATATCCGGCAGTTTATTGCTGGGCTTGCTGAAAACATTGGGCTTGAGAATTTTCATGCTGCAAGAATTGTGTCTGCAGCTGTGGCTGCATCAACACGTTCACGGTTTTTGCAGGCTTGGGTAATCTTCTTCACTTATTCTTTTGGCTGGTGTTGCTGTGTATGTAACCAAAACAAGTATAGATACCTCTTATTGGCATGTGTAACTCATTTGATAAAACTAATTTAATCAAAATTTCATTAATGTATATTTAAAAAAATATATTTATTTTGATTGGAAGATTTTCCCCACCTTGTATAAGGTTTACAGGAAAATATGCAATTGAATGTGAAATGGTACATTAAAATATACCACTAGGAAAATCGAGGTCTCGCTGCATATTTAGAACATCTTTAAGATACAGGCTTGTGGCTTTGCTAGAATATTTTTTTCTTTCATCTTCTATAATGCACTAGCTCCAGATTCATTGTAAAACCTTATTAATTTCATGTTTTATTTGGAACTTGTATAATCGCAGGCCTTGGAAATGCAAGGTAAACATGCCGAAGCAAAGTTAGAACTCTCAAAGATATGCCTTGTTTTGCAGATATTCTCTCCTGAGGAGTCTGCTGTAAGTGCTATAGTCTATCCTTGCAATTTTATGGAAGTTTCTCTGTGTAAATTTATAAAAAAAATTATAGAAAATGGGCATTTATTTTCTCTTTCCATTTTATTTATGTTGGATATTGCATTTTTTTATAAAAAGTTGGGGTTTTCTGATTGTTAATTTGTATTTTCTTGCAACTCTAAAAATTTTAGTTGGGATTTCTTTAGTATCAGGATTTGTTTAGGGGCTCCCTGTTTATTTTATTTCCATAAATCATATATCTTAAATCGATATCTTTAGTGGATCAATCTGTTTAATTTTAATTTCTATCACCCACCATCAATTTCCACCCATAAATTGCTATTCTTAACCCCAGATTAGTGTCACAACCTTGAAAAGCAACCCAAGTATTCAAGTTACCTTGCCAAATGTCAATTCAATTTCATCCCTCTTCATCTTTTTATCCTCTTAGAACCCTATTTCCCACAC
This sequence comes from Ochetophila trinervis, assembly GCA_003254975.1. Taxonomy (NCBI): domain Eukaryota; kingdom Viridiplantae; phylum Streptophyta; class Magnoliopsida; order Rosales; family Rhamnaceae; genus Ochetophila; species Ochetophila trinervis. Next base: position 22,399 of record QANX01004121.1, read on the forward strand.
CTTTTATTTTTTTTTGGGTAAATCACATACTTGTTGTTTGTTTTCCCTCCATTAAGACCTATTTCTTGCCTTACTCAGAAGGTATATTTCAAACTTTATATTTTTATTACACTATATAAACCCTTTAAAAAAAATGATTAATTTTGTTCTAATGGCAACCAAAGCCAAGTGCTGAGCTCCTAAAGTTATATTTTATTAAATCTATACCTTTTGGGTCACCCTACTTGATTGCAGGGTTGCCTTATTAACTTTATATTAAGCTTTCAAATGTTATGGATCTGTTGCAGCGTTCTCGTCTGCCTTGGATATGTCACCAATTTTATAAGCTATCAAAGGAACTGATTCATATATTCGCTATGGGTAAAACATGTGGATATATGGTTTTTATTCCGTTAAATACCAGATTTGGATTTTCAGTACATCGCACAGTCTAACTTGCAGGCTAAAATGCCTGACTGTAGGCACATAAATTCAGTAAAAATAAATGCTCGTGTCAAGGTTTATGGTGTTGTTGTAAAGCTTGGTATCCAAAACTGTAGCTTTAATAGGTTTACGTAGTTATGTGTCTTTTGATGTTTGGGTTGAACCTAGTGTCTAGTCTTAAAACAGTCCAATCCAATTCAGTCTAGTCCTACGTATCAAATCTTTGTTATGTCTTCTCTTTTTTTTGCCTTTTGTGTGTATATTTTGGCTTTTTTCTATCACTAGAACCGTGTGTAATTTATCACTATTTTTATTGATGATGAAGTGGAAGAAGCACAGATGGATTTAGCAAATTTTCTGTGTATATGGGGCCTTCTTTTGAGACCAACAAATTTCAGATATCTTCTGTGAAATTAATTGCATGCCCTGTTTTGTTCCAGTTTTGTTTTTGTCTGTCTCTTCTGTTTTCAATCTTGATGGATGTGATTTCACAGCCTGAGATAGAGATGGTAGCTAGAAGCTTGGAGAAACACTTGAAAGTAGAACAAAGGGAATTTCTATTAGATATGCTTAATGGGGTTTGTGGAGAAGAAAGTCAGAGAAGTGTCGCAGAAGCTCTGGGTTTGGTGAGTCTCCATTTCGCAAGTCTACATTTTTGTTTCTGATGCTACATTTGGTTATGCAATGCTATATCATGGGGAATGTTTTTAGACACAAAATACTTATATAATATAGCCCTGCCAAGATAAAACAAGAACTATTGGCACATTGTAGAAAATGTAGCATTTGGAGAAATTAGTATTAAATATAACTCTTTCCACCTGCTGATACCTCCTATAATGGAAGTTTTTCCACATATTTAGCGAAAAAATCCTTTGTCAATAAAACAAAAATGGTCAACGATGCAAATTGAATATGCGTAAGCTTCAAATATTTCCAAGTACTGAAAAATGAAGAGGAGAAGATAAAAAAAAAAAAAGACAAGGTTGGAGTCTCTTTTTTGGCATCCGTAATATTTATTTTCGCATACCAATAAGCTGGTTTCGTAAAATACTAGGAACATGACATTGTGCTAAAAATTCCTTGCATAATTTGATTGTCCCATCTCATTGTAGTTTGCTTTCTGCATTTCTGTGCAGATGCCATATCCACCTGGTGTTCTTGATCAGCAGTAGAACAAGTACATAATGAAAGATCAATAGTATTTCAGTCTATAAAATGGATTCTTAAAAATTGAGTAGGTTACATGTAGTAGTGTGTTAGCAAATTGTCAGTTTCTCATTGTTTAATAAAAAATTTCAAGGGAAGGAGAGGCCCTAATTTTCATTTTCTTACATTGGTATTATTAATGCTAAATATTTGTATTATCCTTAGTTCTTGTTAAATTTTCAGGATTATTTCCTTCATCGATTCAGTTTAAGCATTGGTTACTCCTGTCTTATTGTATTACAAGTCAGCTGACACATCTTGCAGGAATACATCTGCAGATGATTTGTGAATGAAATTGCCACTTTTATTTAATCATTTTTGCAATATGCTTTACTTATTTAGTTTTCAAGCACAATTGATTTATTATTATTATTTTGAATGAATTAGCTCAACTAAATATTCCATGGAGAAAATTAATAACCATCTGCCTCAATTTTCTATTTTTCTTTCTTTCTTTGTCTTCTGCAAGTAAAAAGTAAAAAACGAATATGTATAAGGTGGCCTTTCAACTGGGTACTCTATTTATTGTTGGGTTAACTTCACCATTGAAGTTCTAGTTTGTACCCCTTTTTAACTAGACCTTCCATTTTTTATGTTTCAATGTAAGGTCTATATTTCCAATTTAATCAATAAAGACCCTCAATATTCGTTTTTGTTTCAATATGGGTAAAATAATAATGAAAATTTAACTAAAAGAAAATTAAATAATATCATAAAAATAAATTAAAATGCAATGTTTATATAGAAATAAAACTATGATTGAGAATCACAATTGAAAAAATAAAAATTAGAGGGCATTAAAACCAAAATTAAAATTGAAACATATGGATAAAATAATTTAAAATTTAAAATCAGTATTGAAATTAAAGGCAAACTAGATGATTCACAAGTAATCGATCTCAGCGCATTATTAATTTACTTTTTTAAGAAAAAAGAAGAAATATATATTAGACTTGAGCATTAAGCAATCGATATACATAATCTAATTGGTTAGACAACATCATCCCCGCGTAACTGAGTTCTTATATAAACGTCGTCGTTGAAGCACCATGAAGAAACTGATAACTCTTGCTGTGTTGGCCACGCGCCATCTGTTTCGACATCTGTTTTGTTCTCTCGCTCGCTCGCTCATTTCTTTCACATCCATTTCTGCTGCTCCAAAGGATCTCCATCTTGTCAACTTCAACTCTCGCATCCCGTTTTGTTGCTGAGAAACCCTAGGAAAATAAATTTCCAGCAAAATCTGGCTAGAAACTTTTCGTTTTCTGTGTAACCTGTCGTTTTTCTCTGCAACCAATTTGGACCTTTGGACTCGAACTCTACTCTTCGTCTTCAGGTACATGTAAGATTCTCATCGTCGATTGCTCTTAAGTTTTGTAAGATTTATTTAAGTTTTTTTTTTTTTTTTTTTTTTTGGGGATCCACATCTTCAACGAACTTAAATTTTTCTGGATTGAACTTCGAAGTTGTAATTTCCTTCAGTTTTTTTTTATCTCTCTCTGTCTTTACTTTTCGTTGAATTTAATATTTTTCTGTTACTGCGTGCAGCGAATCGTCGGCAAAATGGTTTCGTTTGAAATGAATGATCGGAAAAGTGAGTCATATTTATACTTTTTTTATTTTTTATATTGTTCAAACTGTTTTGAGATTTATCTTTCTTTTCTTTTGAATTTGGTTGTTTTGGTTGGTGAGTAACTTGCATATTAGTGAAAGTTCTATAATCGGGTTAAAATTGGACATGCACTTAAGTTAGATTGGTGTCTGAAGCTGTTCCTGTGATTTGGATGTGCTTTGATTGGCATCCATTAAGCATACATGTATTTATATTCACAGCTTTTTGTTTTTGAACACGTAAAAATCATTTGCACTAACTTACAGCAATTTAAGGTCGTTATGTGAAGAAACTTTTGTAAGTAGTAGCAATTATGTGTCTCCTTGAATCAATTCAATTTAGCCAACACCAAAATGATGGTTCAAACTTATAGAATAAGATAATTCGGAATGCTATTCAATGAGATTGCTATGAAGCTAAATTTGCTTGACTTTCGATTTGGTGGCCCAGTCGATATGACATTATGATTTATACTTTCAAATTGAAGTATTTGGGAATTTATGTTTGAGGAGCTGTGATGTTAACGGTGATATTATGGTTGGTAATATTGAGTTGGAAAACATTCTAAGTCGTTTTGATTTTCAACCTTCTGCTATAAAATGAATAAGTCTTCATCCTTGTATAAATCATATTACTATATTTGAATGATTTCCAATTTTAGCCACTTAACTCTTGATATTATGAAATGACAGAGATTGGACTAGGATTGACAGGATTTGGAATTTTCTTCTCATTTTTGGGAATTATCTTCTTCTTTGATAAGGGATTACTTGCCATGGGAAATGTAAGTTCGTTTGAAATTTAGTTTTACATTCTCAGTATTTTTGCTTATTGTTGACATTATACATGGTTCATGTTTTAATGCTGCCTTATTTTTTTGTCATACTTAATCAGATCCTCTTCTTCTCAGGGATGACACTTACCATTGGATTAAAGTCCACCATGCAATTCTTTATGAAACGTCAAAATTTCAAGGTTAAAATGTTTACTCTCTTTCTCTCTCTCTCTCCCCCTCTATCCCCCTATATATATATATATATCATGCGTTTGTATGGTTAAACATCTTTCTTTCTCATCATCTCTACATTGTTTTTTTCTTATTTTACAGGGAACGATTTCATTTGGCATTGGCTTCTTTCTAGTTGTTATAGGATGGCCAATTTTTGGCATGATCTTGGAGGCATATGCATTCATCGTGCTTTTCAGGTCTGTTGGATCTTTTTTTTTTTTTTTCTTTTAACTAGTTTTACTTTTTGAAGTTGCTGATGGAGTTTATTTTTTCAGCGGCTTCTGGCCAACACTTGCAGTTTTTCTTCAGAAGATACCTATTTTTGGTTGGTTTATCCAACAGCCATATGTTAGATCGGTATGTTTATATTAGAATTAATCTCTCAGTGTGTGTTTGCAAAGTGTTGAGAATAATGTTAATTTGGTGTTGTTTTAAGTGTTTGCATAGCGTTGAAAATTTCTTTTCCAATTTTAGGGTGAGGTAGCCAAGAAAACCTTCAATATCTCTGCAATTGCTTAAAGGTTTTTTAAATTGCCTAGGATAGCAAAGGGAACGATTATTGATGTTAAGTTCATCTAGTTCTTTTGTAGAACCGAGTCTGTCGTATTAAGGTGGCAGTACTAAATCAATTCCATGTTGTAGAAGGAAATTATTTTAAGCAACTTTGTGCTGCAGTACAAAGATTTTTGGTTCTGCTTACATTTTCTATAAATTTGTAAAGTAATTCTACAGTTTCATAGGAAGATTAACTTCAGTTATGTCTTAGACTTGCTGATGGCTGAAACATTTTCTAAAACTTGAAGGAGTTATGTTTAATTGAAAGGTATGATGAAGATTACAGAGGATAAAAAGAGTGTATCATTAAATATTGACTGATAGTTATTTTATTTAAGTGGCATCAACTATCAAGGGCTTGATTGAAGTTTAACAGTACTCTAAGTTCTAGCAGAGAAAAGAGAGTGATGTTAAAAGATATGGAAACTACAAGAACATTTGTTAGATTGCAAGTTTAATAGGGATTAATATGTTTGCTTGACTTAGTCAACAATACTATATTTCCTCAATGGTGGAATGTAGGCATGTGGACTGACATTGACTACTACAGTAGTTTTCTTTATATGCGTTGTCTTTTTGTACATGAGGTCAATTGTTGAATTCCTTTCTTACCTTCTCTTTTGTGACGATGCAGTTCTTCGATCGTTACAGAGGCAGACGGGTGCCTGTTTGATCATTGGAACTTTGGAAGTGTCAAACAAATTGTAGACAACTCCACTTGTAAAATACTGTCAAATGGAGACATAGTACCTTGCTAATTCAGTTCACTTTTTCCTTTTTTCTTTTGGTCTAATCAGTTTACTTGTTAAAAGTAGAGAATGATTTTTCATCCTCAGGGTGAGCTAAGTAGAATAACATAAAAGAAAAAGAAAAAAAAAATGAGCTTCGTTTCTGTAGTATGCTGCTGTTGGTTGATTTTCTTTTTAATTGCTAGGCTTTGATGAATGGAAAGTTGTTTTCTGTAGCAGACTTCGATAGTTTTCTCGAAATACAGAGTAGATTTGAGATCGACTTAAAAGTAGCTTTTTATGGTGCTCCCCAATAATAATCATTAAGGGAATTTTTTTTTTATTATATATAACCATTATATGTAAAAAAACCGTCTATAGTCGAATTCTTAGCTCTACAGTTTTGTATGATCTGCATGTTTTATTTTCACATTGATTGTGTGGATATGTTGGTCAACTTGGTCTATGTATATCGCAATGCAATCATTACGAGTTACACGAGATGATATGGCACATTGTCGTCACATGCGATATTACTTTCTCAGGTAAAAGATATTTGGTAAGAGGGTTTACATTCCTTATATCTATGATGTGCCACCCACTTTTTGAAATATTTAAAAGAAAAAAATAAAGGAAGAAAAAACTTCAAAAGAATGAAGTTCACGGTCTTTGTCTGTGTGCTTTGGCTAGGACTACGAAAAACGCTCTAAAGCTCGAGTTCACCTCAAGGTCAGCTTGTTCGTAGTGAATATTTCCATTTTTGTCCTTGCACGGTTGCACCTTCGACTCACATATAAAAAACTACTTGCAAGACAAAACTCGGACAGAGGTGGCATCTATCAATTTTTATTTTATTTTTTTATATACATCAACAATTGATGGACCTATTTGAGTAAGAAGCGGTCCCCATGTTGGAGATTTTTAAGTACTTAATTGGTTTAACGATGTTAGAAAACTATGATAAAGCATCTAGGCAGCAACTCAACAGGCAAAAATTATTAGTTGTAACTTTTTGAGTATCCAAGTACACCACTTGATTTGCAAATGCTTTTGCAGGAGAAGTTTGGGATACACATGGTAGTTTGAAACAAATAAATGCTATCAAAAGGAATGCCAGCATGAAAAAAATTGAAGGGATAGTTTTTGGTTGATTTGGGGGATAATCTGATATACCTTTGCTGGACCATTTGGAATAGAAGGATTGCAGGTTATCATGGTGATGATATTAAAAAGGATGTTAATCTAGGATTCGATTGTATCCCAAGTCGACGACATTCGAGCAAAATTATCTACTTATGGAAATTTTAACTGTTTTTTCTCCTAGAGATACACATGAACTAGCAAAATTTACAGTTTCTAGTGAAATTGTCGAAATGTGGATGGATGGACCATCTTTGACTTCGATTTCTAATTCAAGCTGAAAGTGCATTTAATTTTATTTCTTAATTAAAGTTCATTTGCTTAATATATATATATATATGTTTCTTTTTTCTTTGCTCGAATTTCTCTTTTAAAATTAATTTACTAGATATAGTTTCCAACAATTTCATTCTTATTTGAATAATATATATTATTTATATTATATAATGTAATATCCTATTTTATTTACACCTACCCACAACTTTTTTTTTAATTAATATTGTTTTATTTCTTTTACACAAGGGACTGTATTGCAGAATTGCTTCTGCATGTGAAATTTTAGAAGCTACAGAAAACGCTCTGGGTATATATAAATACATATATATATTATACAGTAATTTGATAGTTAAGATATTCTAAATTATAATTCCATCAGACATTTAAAATATATTAAAACTTGAACTAATAAAATAAAAAATATCACTTTTGACACATTATATGATTTTTTACTGTTTTTCATAGCCCTGTATGAATTAAGGAAACAAACTTTTGTCACAGCCATAAAAATCCCTCTTTTTATCATCCTAAGACATTATATCTATGGCTGCAAAAAAAATATGTACTTATTTTTGTTTTGCTCGAATTCTCTCTTTTTGTTTTAATTCATTGTTTGGAACCAATTCAATCTCATTCCAAATCAAATTAAGTGAAAATCCTGGCTCTCGATCTGTCCTAACGGCTATTCTCTGATTCTCTTCTCCTAATTCTCTCTCCATCCTTTGTCCTAAACCCTAAACTTTCTCTCTCTCTCTCTCTCTCTGAATTCTGAGGCCAAGCAATGAAGCACTTCAAATAGTTGAGGAATACGATCTCCGCCGCTTTTAAACCCTAGTCCGGCGAAGCCAAGGTCGTCTCAGAAGGCAGAATTTGTCGAAGGAGAAACTCTCCATTCTCAGATCTAAATTCAGGTGGCTTTCAGATATGGTTGGTGGTTCTATTTTGCTACGTTTGTTATCAATTTGTTGGGAGTATTGAAAATATGCGGTCCGTTTAAGGCCTTTGGGGTTGGTCGTTTCTTATTGAAAGTTTAACTGGGTTTTGTTCGGTCTGAGACCACACTATTTGTTGTTCGTTCTCTCGGCAACCCAATTGAGTTTTGATGGATTTCCTTGTGGCTTTGTATTTATATAGATTTTCAAACGAGTCTAGTTGTGGGACTTTTTATAATCAATTCTGTACGCATACTGTAATGCCAGTTTGATGGAAGTCATTATGGACTGCTTGCATTCCAAAATTGAAAAGAAAGATGGTTATGCATTTCAATTAGATGGCTAGGGTCAGGCATATCATACTGTTATTCTCTTTATTTAATAATTTTATATATCTATATCTACAGTATATATTCAATTCCATGTCAAGTCCCCATGGATGAGTTTTCTATCTCTCTATATCTACAGTATTGTCCTTTTACTGTTTTACATGCAGTTTTCATTTTACTTATTACAGTTTGGTCTTATGCCAAGCTTATGTTTTTCTTTTTTTATTGTGTCGAATTACTTATTACAGTTTGGTCTAGATCATACCGAAACAAACACTGGAAGATAAGAGTCAGGAAACAAAGATGTTGTTCTTTCGAGTGTGAAGAAGAAAATGTGAGGAGGAGAGAGGTGTGTAAATGTTGTAAAGTTCATGAAGGCTGAGATTTGTAGATGAATTATAATTTTTAATAAAAGAGTATGATTTTTTGGGTGTTTGGGTGGAGAGAAAGATTCGGGGATTGCCCGAGGTTCTCTTGCCCTCTGAGGTGGATTGGTCTGTGGATGTTGTGTTCTCTCTTCTTCTCTCATTTTCCTTCTTTCTCTTTTTAAATTTCTCTCTGTTTCTATCTCTGTATTTTCTCTCTGCTTTTCCCTTCCCACTTTCTCTCTTGGTTTTCTTTCTCTATTTTGTTTTTGCTTGACTTTCTCTTTTTTGTTGTCTCTTTACTTTTTCTCAATGCTTTTTTCTCTTATGCTTTCTTTTCCATTTTTTTTCTCTCTATTTTTTTTCTCTTCAACCTATGCTTTCTTTACAGTTTTTCTCCTCTGTTAGTTTTGAACTTTCTTTTACCTCTTTTTTTTTTCCTCCATTTTTTCTTCTATTTTCTCTTACTAATTTCTACACTTCATCTCTTTTTTGCTCTCCAATATTTATTCCACATGCTGTCAATGCCTTTGAAAAATGTAAATATTAAAATAAATAAATAAAAACTATACTTTAATTAGAACTAGCTGTACTGCTTCTATTATATACAGAGGAAAAATAAAACGACAAAAGAAATAATAATAAGAATAAAACAACAATAATGAATCAGGTTAATAAGAAATTAGAAAGAAAAAAAATATACGTAGAAAA
>QANX01004122.1:0-44343 GCA_003254975.1 Ochetophila trinervis
CATGATCATGATGGAAGATATATATATCAAAGGAAATTCATTCAAAAGAAAACCCAAAGGAAATTACACCAATGAGAACACCCCATCTTCCTTAACTTGCAACAGCAGTTTATGAACATGGGGTAGCTCAGGAAGAAAGAAACAACAAAATCAAAAAGAAAATCTTGCTGGGCTCTGAGGGAAAACTTGGCCACCTAATTTGCCAAATGATTAGAACATCTAGCCCTCCATTCTAGCTTCCAAGAAGAACATTAAAGAGTATATTTTTATAAAATTAGAGTATATATGTTTGGAAAGATTAAAGAGGGACCGATAGAGAGAGAGAGAGAGAGAGAGAGGAGGACGAAATGGTCAATGTGGATGCAATGATTGGGGGTGGCTTTACATCACACAATTCCACTTCTATTATTTTTAGCAAAAAAAAAACAAAAACAAAATTATTCCACTTCTATTATTTACTAAAAAAAAAGAGAATTCCACTTTTGTTGTCGCTTTTGTAGTTTGTTTAGCGAGTGGTGGGAAGGGAATGTAGGTGAACCTATTCAAATGACGGTTTTGCCCATGGCCGACTGTCATGCCTCCCTCAGCTCAGCCATGTGCATCTTTGGGGATTGTGGTCCACTGTGGAGCTATCCATGGGAACGACTCGGATCCTATGATCTGCCCAAATCCTCTTGTTTGTTTCAAATTTATTACACAAATATATGAAATAAAATCCAACGAAACAAGTAAACAAATAAAATCCCGATTCCCAATCCCAGGCTCAGAACCACACAGCACTGTATTGCAGCCGAAGTTTCCACCTCTTTCTGGGCTGCAAAGGGCTTCCATTAAGCCCACCCATAATTTCTTTTGGAATGATTTTTCTTTTTGCGAAATAATAATATGATGATAATGTTATTTCTATTAAAATAGTTTGAGTAAGTTACCAAAGAGTTTTGAACTTTCAATGTAGTTTTTAATAATTCACTAAAAAAAAAAAAAAATTGATTTTAATCATAACTGGTACTCTGTAGAACACATGTCAATATAAATATATCTACTGTGAATTTCACATCAGATAAATCATGATTATCTTTGCAAATCCGTTGTTTTTTTTATTCATATAAAAAATCCGTGACGTTTTTTATTTATTTTATATTTTAAAAATAAATGCTGAAGTTCAAGCTTTTATTCGATTTGTGTTACTATTTGAAAATGAAGGTAAAAAAAAAATAATGATTGCAAATGGGTCATGTAGACTCGTAGTTCCTTTAAACATGTTTTGCAGGAACACATTTGGCTTTAATTAATTACTTCGGTATTTTAAATTTTGATTTTTTTCTGTATACATATGAATGAGAAATCAATTGAACTAATTTTATTTGATCAATAAAATAATTTAATAAAACAAAAAAGTAAATTAAATGCTAATTTTATTTGATCAATAAAATAATTTAATAAAACAAAATAGTAAATTGATTGAAAGATGGTGACCGTGGATAGGTCAAGCACATTGAAAATGAAATTATTTAAACTCAAAATGTGTCATTGTCTTTGCAGTAAGCTCTTTCGTAACTAGGTTTATAAAATATTCATCCAAAACAAACAAACTTTACAAATATTTTTTCAAAAAAATCAATTATAATGCAGCAGCAAAATTGCAAAAGTGATTTCGGCGGCCAAGCTTTTATTCTGGTTTCTCATTGTTGATGATATCTTTAATAGTATTTTTTTATTTTAAAAATAAAAAGTAAAATTTTTGATCCAATTTTAATAACATTTTTATAATTATTTTGTATTTTTATATTTAATTTGATAGTAATAAATAAATTTATTAAAATTTTATATAACAAATGAATTTAACTATCTNTGATCAAAAAACACCAACCTCAATGCATGTTTCTGATAGAAACCAGAGGAAAAAAGGAAAAGGATGGAGAGTACGGCAAAAAGTTTGGGGTACCGAAACAACTTTGTTGTAGAACCCGAAGCTACTGCAGGAGGTCTCCTTTTATTATGGAGTGAAGTAATTGATCTAAGAGTTTGCTGGAACAATGATCGTATCATCCGGTGTGAAGTTTTAGATCATTTGGGTTTGATGAAATGGGATTTCTTTGGAGTCTATGGAACTCCGTATGGGAAAGAAAAGGCTAAATTCTGGAAGGTTCTTGAGGAAAAGGTGCATAACTATGAGAATCCTTGGCTTTTGTTGGGAGACTTAAATGAGGTGGTTGAGGAAGCAGAAAAATTTGGTGGAAGACCAATTTGGAGCCGTAAACTTTACTTGCAGGAATTCATCCAAAATGTGGGTGCTATTGATCTGGGTTATGAAGGTTGCAAATATACGTGGGACAACGGTCATGAGGGGACCTCCTTCATTAGGGAGAGATTAGACAGAGGTTTGGCTTGCAAAGATTGGACTCTCCACTTCCAAAAGACAAGAATTATTCATCTGCTGAGAGAGGAATCTGACCATGTGCCCCTCCTCTTGAGTACAAATGATATGGATGCGAAGCCAAAAAGACCATTTAGATATCTTCAGGCATGGAGTAGAGATAGCACCAGTTTTGGAATGGTGGAAAAGGCTTGGCAGGGTCACAACTTGTTCTAGAAAGAGGCTAGAAAAACAACCCAAAAGCTATTCCAAATGTCTCAAGCCTTCAAGAGATGGAACAAGCTTCACTTCGAGTACTCCTTTGAAAGGATCAAATGACTAGAAAATCATCTTTTACAATTGCAAAATGATAGTATGGTTGACAAGGCAAGAACAAAGGAAATGGAAACAGAGCTCAGGGAGCAAAGGGCTAGGCAGGAAAGCATTTACCACCAGAAATCCAGGGAGCTTTGGCTAAAGGCTGGAAATAAAAACACCAAATTCTTTCATGCCAATATAGTGGTCAGAAGAAGAAGGAACAAAATATGCTCTATCAAAAATGGGGACAAATGGCTATCGGATAAAAAGGAAATTTGTGAATACTTCAACTATAACTTCAAGACTCTTTACTCTACTACCAGGCTAGACATGACAGGACCCGACCCGCTTGGTCCTGCCTGCGTGACTTAATGTTGCCACTAAGCCACAAGCAGTCATGAAAATCCGCCAAACAAAATTTTAAAAGGGTAAGAACCAACAGACCGAAAGGTTTCCTCTACTGCCGGAAATTTATTAAAAATTTCGGCAGCATTTCAGCTGTTTTCTAACACTCCCCAAAAAGCTAAAAGTCATAACCTGCAGGGAAAAACATTTCTGAACAATACTTATTCTACTAGCACGCATTTCCCACACAATTAAATCACCAATCAGTACAAAACTCAACACTTAAACAAATATATTGTTTAAGTACGGTGTAGCTGCACTCAGTCTAAAACTGAGTTGCCTACATAACCTTTCTACAAGAGATCAAGCTACCTGTAGTTCCGAAAGCATATTTACACCAAATATGCTACAATCAAACACATTCAGCATTTAATCCAAAGAAATACACAATAAATAAATTTCCACATATTAAAATATAAATTCCACACATCACCCACTAACAAAATTAATATCACAAACAATTCATTTACAATTCACACAAACACAATTTATAATGATTAATACACAATAAACATATAATATATATATGCTCATCATAGCGAAATCATTTCCCAAACACAACAATTCAATAAAAGTATTCACCGACCCAGTTCACAATTATTTTCATACAACCAATTCACAAATTCAGCTAATTTCAAACCACAACTCTCAGAATTATTTAACAATATCCACATATCATGTTTTCCATAACTAATATCAACCACTACAAAAATCCAATCACAGAACTGAACCCTACAACCCCGGCGTACTAAACCATTTCAAATAATTACCACAACATCGCCACACACATATCTGTGACGCCAATCATCAAAAATTCCTAATTATCAGGTACTGACAAAACTGTTCACAACCGAGTAAATTCCGATATTTATCTATAATAGGCAAATTATATATCGAAACGAAGCTCGTGAAATTTAGAACGCAACCGAGAATTTACCTCGTCCATCCGCCGCCGGTGGTGGCCGGAAAGCGGCGGCCGAGCTTCATCTGTTCCCACTGCTCGAACGAACGAGATTTGAGTCGAACGAACACCGGAATCGGACTCAGGGGGTTCAAAATAGGGAAAAAGAGGTGACCCATCGCCGGAATCTCGCTGGAAACCGGCGATCAGCGAAAATGGGAGCCACCGGCTTTCTCCATTTTTCCGGCGACATCACGATGTTTCACGGCCCGCAAACGGTGGGGAAAGAGAAGAGAAGACCGGGCTACCCTTTACGACGCGTGGGTCGGCCTAAACTCGCCGGAATTCGGCGAATTCGAAAAAGGAAACTCATCGGCTTTCCCTCGATTCCGGCGATCTGGGCTCCCTTCCGGCGATCCAACGGTGCCAACAGGAGGCGGAGGTCGGCGGCGTCATTTCTGGGTAACTGCCGGCCTGATCTCGCCGGAGATGGGCCGTTGCCGACGGAAAGGAAGGCACGGTGGGGTGCGCAAGAGGGAGGCTGCGCGAGGGGGGGGCTGCCGCGTGCGTCTCCCGTGCCTCTCCTTCCAGATCCTTCTGGATAAATCTTTTAAAGGCAGGGGCAAAATAGTAATTTTTCCCTGCCACAGCAAAATTACCAAAATGCCCTTCATGTTATTTCAGCCATAACTTCTCGGTCTTAACTCGGAATTGAGCGTACTACTAGTCTACGAACTCGTATCGACTAGCTCTACGCAACGGTACCACGGTCAAAACCATAGCACGCTCACACAAAAAGTCAACCCTGAGCCTTTCCTTGGTCAAACTTGGTCAACTTTGAGAAATTTTCAATATTTTCCCTGGGACGAGGTGTTACAAGACATTCCAACTCAGTTGGTGGGAGGGTCACCCCTCTATATCACAGCAGAAGAAAATAAGGATCTGATAAGAATTCCAACTGAGGAGGAAGTGAAAGATTGTGTATGGAGCATGCACCCTTTAAAAGCGCCAGGACCATATGGATTTCCAGGAGGCTTTTTTTGTAGCTATTAGGTTACTATCAAAGACCAGGTGTGAGACTGGTTAAGGAAAGCTTCAGGGATGGAAATATAGACAAAGGCATTAACAAGACATTTATAGTTTTGATTCCGAAAACTACGAAGGCGACAACTTTAATCAATTTAGACCCATTAGCTTATGCAATTTTATTTACAAAATTGTTTCAAAGCTGATGGCTTCTAGATTGAGGCTACTCCTTCCTAAGATCATCTCCCCAAATCAAGGGGCATTTGTCAATGGGAGATGGATAGCAGAGAACACAGTAGTAGCCCAAGAGCTGGTCCACAAAGTGAGAAGGCATAAGGGGAAGCAAGGCTTGATGCTATTGAAGATAGACATCAAAAGGGCCTTTGATAGTCTTGAATGGGAATTTATTGACTGAGCACTAGATACATGGGGCTTTTCAAGGGAGGTTAGGAAGATGGTGATGAGCTGTATGAATTCTGTTGAATATAGTACCCTGCTCAATGGAAATATCGAAAGCAGCTTCTGCCCAGAGAGAGGGATTTGTCAAGGAGATCCGTTGTCCCCTTTTTATTTATTCTCTGTGCACAAATATTCTCTAAAATGCTAGAACAACAACAAAATATTAATGTGATCAAAATCTGTCGATCAGCTTCTGCCATTTCTCACCTTTTCTACGCTGATGATATCATGCTTGCTTGTAGAGCGGACAGTAAGAACACCAAAGTTGTGGCTAGCTGCCTGGACCTCTACTGCTTTTGGTCTTCGCAATATGCTAATCTTGAAAAATCTCATATTCTGTTTTCAAAGAATACAAGTCTGGCAAACAAAAAAGTGGTGAAAATGATTTTAGGCCTAAAAGAGATGACTGGTGAGTCCATTTACTTGGGGAACTCTCTGATTTTTGGCCAGAAAATATTAAGAGATTTTAACCGTTTAAAAGAGAAACTTCAGGAAAGATTAGAAGGTTAGCAAAGTCAGCTGCTATCCAGGGCCGGTAAGGCCACTCTCATCAAAACAGTGGCTCAGACAATCCCAGTTTACTCTATGTCAACATTTTGAGTTCCATCCGGGGTATGCAAGGATATGGATTCCTTGGTGAGACACTTTTGGTGGGGGGGGGGGGGGGGGNGGGGGGGGGGGGGGGGGGGGGAACTCAAGCTCAAATCATTTTTTGGCTCTGAAGTCTTGACTGAAATCTGTCAACCGAAAGCTATGGAGGGTCTTGGGTTTAGAAAATTTAAGCACATTAACTCAGCTCTACTTGCCAAACTCGGTTGGAATCTAGTGAAAGATGAGGACAGTATCTGGATATCATTGATGAAGGCTAAATATCTCAGTAGGAACTCCTTATTTAACTGTAAAGCAAAAATAGGGGATTCAATGGTGTGGCGTGGCATTCTTAGCATTAAAGAAATCATCCGGAAGGGATCATGCTACAGCATGGGAGATGGGTGGACAATTGATCCGAGAGTTGACCTCTGGTGCCTTTGGAATGAAAGAATGGTGCTGAGCTGCATTGAAATGGAGGAGAAGAGATGGATTTCTTCGTCTGGCAGATTTTAAAGAAGAGAACACCAATGAGTGGAATTTGGATCTTCTGCAGTATTGGTTTCCTCCGAGGGAGGTGGATCAAATTCAAAAACTTCGCTGACCATCAATTATATGCAGGGACAAAATACTCTGGGTGGCTAGTGAAAATGGGATATTCTCTGTCAAAAGTTGCCATGATTTGATGGCTAGTCCAGAGGTAGCAAGAAATAGAGAAGGAAGATGGCAAGACATTTGGAGAGCAAATCTTCTTTAGAAGAGCAAGATGTTTCTTTGGCGTGTAACCTTTAATGTCCTGCCCACAAGGGACCTGATTTGGAGAAGGATCCAACAAGGAGACAGAGGTTGTACCTTATGTGGGGAGGAGCAAGAGACCAGCTTGCATATCTTTCTTAAATGCCCTTTTATCAGGGATATTGCTTTTGCTTGCCGATGGGAGATCCGGCTTGATCTCTGGGACTTCAGCTTTGCGGGAAACATGGTCAACTTTTGTGTTAACCCCCCTAGTAAGATGTGCAGACAGTTTATGACTAGTGAAGAAAGCATGCGTATCATAGTGGCTGTGATGGAAGAAGCTTGGGAGGCTCGCAACAAATGGATCCACGAAGGCAAGAAATCGATTCCGGATTCAGTGAGAAGAATTGAAAATCGGGTGGATGAGCTAGAAGGCATTAGATGTGAGGAACGAGAGGAGAAACAAGGGAGACCTCTGTTAGAGGCTGTGGAAATGCACGGGTGGAAAGTTCCAGAGACATGATGGATGGCAATTAACACTGACACAGCTACACAAAATGGTAAAAATGCTTTTGCCTTAGTGGCAAGAGATGAGCATGGAATTATTGCTTGTATGGCAGCTAAATTTACTGCAAATTTGGAGGCTGATATGGCTAAACTGTCTGCAATGGAATGGGCGGTGGATATTGTGGACAAGCTTGGATGGCCTAAGGTGATGTGGTGGAGTGATGCCAAGCTCATTGTGGACCAAATCATCTCAATGAAGAATCTGCGTTTGTGGAGACAAAGACACCAGATCCTTACTCTCAAGCAGAAGTTCAACCAGAAGGACTGGAAGCTGGAATGGTGTCCTAGAGAAGTCAACATCTTGGCCGAGCAAATTGCAAAACGCTCATTTACAAGTGAACTGGACATGTTTTTTGACAAAAATGCCTTCTTTGGTGACCCCCCTACCTGCTGTCCAGGTATCTATGGGGAGGCTCCTTTTCTTTTTTCCTTTCTGTAGGTTTTTGCTTTGCTTCTGTCTGTTTTTGGTTTCTGGTTAATGAAATTTCAATTATAAAAAAAAAAATTCTTGAATAACATAAGATTGTTTTTCTTTTTATAAATAAAAAAAGATGGGGTCGCATCTGATTTATTAAGGATAGAGGTGGATGATAAACCATAAGAAGTAGATTTGGGCAATCAAGACGAACCCAAATAGATGAACGGTTGTGAAATTGGATGGATTTTGCTACAAGGGATTTTTGTACCAATATCCATTTTGTAACAAAAATAACTATTCATGTTGGTAAGTGTTTTTTTTTTTATAGTTATTCATATCAACTACGTTACCATTTTAATTTCAATTTATCCAATTTATCTCTTCTTTGTTTATGCCATTTACCTACCATTTTTTTTTTATCATTATTTGTGATCCTGTTGATTCTCCTTCGCGATTTGTAATTTTCCGTTTATTTCTCTCAAATTTATTTGTATTGGCTATTTTGAAAGTATTATTCGGTTGATAACATCAATTTTTTTTTTAAAGTTTTGGACTTCATTTTCAAGTTTTTTATTTAACAACATAAAATCCAACTATAACACCCATAAAGTTAATTTGATTTTTTTGTTAGAATAATATTGTTAAAGTATATATTAATGAAAGAAGAAAAAAAACAAAAAAAAAATGGAGATTGAAGACGATGATACCTACCCCTTTCAATGTTTGGGCAATATATGAAAGGGTTCACACTACTCTACTTTATGTCATACTGTCCAATGTAAAAGCAGTGTGAAGCTAGTTGGGTGAGCTACCGTGTAATTTTTTACTACGTCGGAGCCCGCCCTACCATCCAAAATTGCCCTTAATTAGGATTGTGTGGCATACTGAAAGGCGATGTGAACCTTGCCCAAAAATTGCATACGCTGTTTAAAAATTGTACATATTGTCCAATATTTGGGCAAAGCAAGTATTGTTGTTTCGAACTTTTTTTTTTTATTTCAATAAAATTCAAGGTGTTATGCCGGTGGTTCTCTTTTTGGTAGTGGATTTCTTCGCATGTGGTTGTTCAAGGTGAAAATCTTGTTTTGGTCTGCACGATGGATTTCTTTGCCGGTGATTTCATCGCAGTGGTTTTCTTTTTCCGTCGTCAATTATTTTTATCTCTACCGGATAGTCACTTAACTTGTAAATGAGAATAGATAATAAAAAGTAAGAATGAAATAGAGACGAACATAAAAAATAAAAAATAAAAAGAAGATTTTTTTTTATATATATATTTTTATAACAGAGATAAATGGATATTTTATACTTGGAGCTAATACGGTGGTGATGGGAATAAATAACTAAATAAAAAAATATTGGGTATAGATACTTGATCTATTGGTAAATGAGCATCTGTATAAAAAATCCCTTGTTACAAACACCTTCTTCGGTTAATAATCCCAAACCGAAAAAAAATTGGGCTTGTTGGAGTTTTTTTTTTTTTTTTTGGATAAATGGGCTTGTTGCAGTTTATTTGGAAACATAGGCCTAAATAAGTGCATGTCTCGCAACATCCCAATTATTGCCTTTTCTTAAGCTTAGTGGAATTCAACCGAACGAAACAACATTTGGCATAGAAGCAAAGCCCAGATTTTCCAAGTAATTATTTTATTTTTTTAAGGTCTTTTTGTAATGCATTTAGATTTTATTTATAGTTTATAGTTTATAGTTTTTGTTTTTATTTATAATTTTTGGTTTATATTTTTTGTTAAAATAAAAAGTTAAAAAGGGCCACCATTTTTGACTTTTGATAATTGTTATTTTATTTTTCTTAATTTTTTTAAAAACTATACAAATAAAAATTATACAAAATCATATTTGATTAATATTGAATATCGAATCTTCTCCATTTAGAAATCCTGGAAAGGGCAACATTTTTGAGTTTTGATAATTGTTATTTTATTTTTCTTAATTTTTTTAAAAACTTTACAAATAAAAATTATATAAAATCATATTTGATTAATATTGAATATTGAATCATATCCAATTAGAAATCCTAGATTTCAGCACCACTTGACGGTCTTAGGTTTTGGCCATATCCAAAAAAACTTGGGTGTTAGCTTTATACATACAATCTGGAGACCAGACCCCGTTTGGGCAATCCCAAGTCTAGAACCTATCTAGACGTTCTAGAGTCCCTTTGAACTCGACCTCGGCCATGATCGGGGTGCCTGGGCAGTTCAGGACCTCAGCCTTATCCTGGTGATCCAAGATCTCGACTCCGATATGCCAGTATGTGGTCCCAACTTTAACCAGACAACCTAGAGTCTCAGCCATGATCAGGTTGTCTTATGTCATTGCCTTGTCCTAGTAGTTTGTAGTCTCCAGCCTCTCCTAAGGTCCTAGCTTCATCGGGGCAGTTTGGTGTTCTAGACCTGTATGGGCTATTCCGGATTTAGGTCTAGTTTGGGTTGTCTTTGATTTTAGTGTTGTCAATGACTAAAAAAAATAAATGCAAATTAAAATGAACAATAATTTTTTTTTTTAAATTAAAAAAAAATTGTTTTTGAAAAATAAAAATAGTTATTGAGCTGATTTTTGTTTTTAATTTTCAAAAATTTAAAAAAAAAAAATCAAAAAATTGAGTTGTTAAAGAACAACAATTTCATTTATATAATTAATTTTGGAAGCTCTCAAGTCAAATATTTAGGTAGAACTTTCTGCAATTAGTTTAGTACAACGTGGGTCTTAGCCCAATCCAAAGATTGGGATAAGCCTGGGCTTAATTTTAGTTAGGCTTTACATAGTTTGTGGATTTGATTCATTTTTTTTTTTTTTTACAAATCAAAAGAGATGAATTTTAGTATTCAGACAGATTTGAACATTTAATTTAAAAATATATTTTTATTGATTTTACTATTAAATCAAGTGTACAAGTACATTTACCATAATTAACCTCATCTTTTTTCCAAGATTTGCATACTTTTAAAAGTTATTTAAAATTACATACTGATTGGCAATTGTTCTGAGCAACTATATTTAATATAATGACATTTCGTGCACATATAAATCTCAGTTTATTGCTTTCGTGTTGTTTTGTGGTGCCAGCAAGGAAGCAATGCAAATTCTTTAGTATTTTCTTATGGAGGCCCTACGGCAAGCTGATTTAATGTGCTTGAAAACTGGCCTTAAAAGTGGCCTCATGCTTGGCCAACATTCGGAGTATAATTAGCAAGAAAGAAGTGGAGGAAAAGACAGCACCACCCAGAAGCACTTGCATGGGTTTGTCTCATCTCGATGACCAAACCCATGTTGTTGTTTTATAGCTTTTGTGGTAGCCCCACTAAGCTTCATCACTTAGATATTGATGAACTTTTCAGCAAAGCAAATTTTGAATGGAATTGACAGCATAGGAAAAGTGGTTCAACCATATAGTTTAAAAGAGAAAAAACAAATTACAGAGAGTAAAAAAATATGCCAAAGCAAAACCTAATAATTCAAAAAGGGGCAGTGTTCAATCATTCACCTACTATATGAGAAAGGTGAAAGATGGTGGGTTTTGTGTTGGGAAATCATATTGATTACAAGGGACTTTACGGACCACAAACATGGCTTTATGAATAACAACATCGGGCAAAGACATGAAGCCTGTAACGTACCAACAATGTTTGCAATTTGAAATTCAACTCCATTAGATTTCGTTTTCCTTACACCCCAATTCTCTGGCACGTGTCCTGTGATGACCAAAATTACATGTTAATGATGTTGTGGTTAGGGACGAGCCTTTTCTTTTTCAATTTTATTTAAATATAATAAACCGTTCAATGCATGACACGTCTACGAGTTGAATGTCTGGGCCTTGAACGCTTTTGATGAATTGGGGTCATTTTATTTTATTTTTCTTTGAAATATCTATCATATGTATGTATATATAAATATATATATATATATGTTATATTGGAGGTAAAAAAAAAAAAAAAAGGAGGTATGGATTGGAATTCAATATTCGTCCATCTCAGGTTGTCCCCGCAAAGACTGCAATATATATCATAATTGATATGGAAACAACGAGGATGTAATAGTAAAATTCATAGTAAAAGTAATATCGTTTGGTTAGAAACTAGAAAGCTTCATTTTCCTTTACAATAGAATAATTAATTAAAATATTTATTATATTTCCAGTGTTAGGAACAGGTGCAATTGATATATATATATATATATATGTATATGTACTTTTTTATGTTTTTAGATAAAAACATTTTTATTCAATTAAAAAACAACATTGATGACATTATCAAAAAGGGAAGAAACAAAAGCCACTCATTAGCTTTAGTTTTTTAGTTTTTTTAGTTTTTTAGTTTTTGGCTGAATACTCATTAGCTTTAGTTGTTATAGAGTTAATATGGTTGTAAAGGTTAATTTCGACTAGTAATTGCCTATCGATAAATTTCCTAGTCAAAAGGTCATGTAATACAAAGTGTTCGATTACACGATTAGTGAACATGTGTAGATTATAAATCCAAATAATTTCCCTTTTTTTTGTGTGGTTGAAAATGAAATAAGCAAAAGATAGTTAAAGACAGAGCATATATAACATGTATTATAGGCTAGCAAGGGAGATCAAGAAGTTGCTTAAGTGAAAAATAGAAAAATTAAAAACAGGCACGTTGAGTTGGTAGTGGTCTGTCCATAAAAAAAATATTATTTAAAGATAATAAAATAACAAGTTGTCATAACATTTTTTTAATTAAAAAAAACCTGCTAGATGTCAGAAATGATCGAAATTAATGAGAAACCTTGATTGTGTATCAAGTAAATGGTCTATTATTGAAACCAAGGAGGTTTCGAAACTTTTCACCAAAAGACAAAGAAGGTTTCGTAACTCTTTACGACTATGCAGCGGTGGCTCATTATATTCAAACACCGAACTAATAATGAATTAAGGGAATCTGGTTTTGGGGGAATGCAAAATTGCAAATTAAAAACATATTGGGTTGAAAAGCCAAACACTATATATACCAAGCTCCAATGTCCAAAACGTTTTTGTGGATTTCATGGTCTGACTTTGTCCAACCAGTGGGCTTTACGAGAAAGAAATGGCAGTTGATGTTTCTATATTCCAAGCTGAAGATATGAGATTTAAGAGATACAGCCTTCTGACAACCATTATAAGTGCATTTGAGGGTGTAACCCAGTAGTAGGAGCCAGCAGAGTTTTCACATCTGCGAGTACGGGAGTTGAGGTTCGAGTCTTGGTAGTCCCATTTGGACTTAAGTGCTTCTCTCCGCTGCTACCGCACGAGAGGGAGGGAGATTTTAGCGACACGGGCTCCCATCGCGGACTCCTATCAGGTTAAAAAGACGCATGGATCGGTCCACTCGCTAAATAACTCCTGGGCCTATGACCCTGCTACGGGTAGGTCCTTTTTTTATTCACCAAAAAAAAAAAAAACAACCATTATAAGATTAATTTTAACGGTAGTTTTAAATTTAATTTAATTTTTTATTTTTATAATAATATATTCTAGTTTTTAATTATTATTATTATATTATTATTAAAAAAATAATAAATATTTCAAATTAAAAATATAATAATAATGACCAGATATATGGTTATAAATATGAATAATTAAATTTGATTTAAATAAAATTTTAAAGTTTATAGTTGAAATTAACTCTATAATATATATATATATAAATTTTGCTTAATTATTGCCTAATCAACCAGTTAAATTCTGATACTTCTAAAGTACGAATTTTCTTTTTTAATACACATGTAGGATCTATTACGATGAAATTTACATGTGTATTAGAAATGTGTACTAGAGGAGAAAGTTGGTACTCCAGAAGTACCAGAATTTTTTTTCCTAAACAACTTATATAATTATATATAATCATATTGCCCAATCGTAAGGTTAAGAAAGAACCCACTAGGTTCATGCTTTATATAATTAATCAGATTGGCGAATTCCGTGGCGTTAAAGAAGGTGGATTATCTTTCATAAAAAAATAATAATAATAATAAAAAGAAAAAGAAAAAAATGTGGATTATCTTCTAGACCGGCCCCCAACAAACGTAAAAAAGAAGAAGGTGAGTTATCACCTTTCTTTTAAGAATGCCAACTAAGTTTATATTTTATTTTTTGGACATAAAACCAAATTTCTATTTGAAGACGCCAAATGAACAGATAAATTGCAAATAACCAATTATCTGAATCTAAAACTAAGACAATTTCAAAAAAAGAACAGAAAACAAAAATAAAATAAAATAAAAAGTAGACGAGACTTTCACTATTTGAGATATCTTCTAAGCAACGTATTCAACTGAATAAGCTAATATATATATATATAACCAATATTTTTATTGGTTTTCTTTTAGAAGAAAAAAAGAAGCAGAAGGTTTTTTTCTGCTCCCTCTGTGTATTTGGAAAAGAAGGTGAACTGTAAGTGGATATAATGACTTTCCGCTCCTTCGTATTTGGAATCTTCTGACCACTTATATATATATAAAAAAATTATATTCAAATATTGGGAAATGATAAAAATAGATAAAAATGATTTAATTATTTTAATATACAAATCAGTCATTTTGTTACTTATTAAAATTTTGATAGAAAAACTTGATAGAGATACCATTTAACTTTTTCTAGTCCATACGTATGTGCATGTCTGACATCCTGATTATTCACCCCCTTTTTTTTTTTTTG
Organism: Ochetophila trinervis; assembly: GCA_003254975.1. Lineage (NCBI taxonomy): Eukaryota > Viridiplantae > Streptophyta > Magnoliopsida > Rosales > Rhamnaceae > Ochetophila > Ochetophila trinervis. Next base: position 14,462 of record QANX01004122.1, read on the forward strand.
TTTGCTAAAGATGAAGTTATATAAACCAAAACAATCAAAACCAAACATCAAAAGAAAGTCTGACAGCTTTGCCAAGGAAAACAAACACTTTTTTTTTTTTCCTTTTTGTTTCTGTGAATAGAGATTTGCATTAGAAGCACAAAAAGAACCTGAAAAGGGCTTACAAAACATCCTCTCCCAGAAGGTCAATACAAGCAAAGTTGTAGCAAAAGAGATGGAGGAGAAAGGAGGCTCTTCAACATAAATGGAAACATTGTTCAAAAGAGAGTTTTTTGCTAAATTATCAGCAAAATGATTGGAAGATCTATAATGCCAAGTAATCCTCCAATTAAACAAAAGAAAAAAAAAAATTATTCTAAATAAATTGCCCCTAGAAGTCCAGCCATTAGGATCAGCTAAAAAGCCAATTTCTTGAACAACCAGCTTTGCATCCGAAGACCATTCTATATTGGTCCAGTTTCTATTTGCAACAACCTTTGCCGCCTATAGCATAGCTTCAACTTCAGCATCAAAAACAGTGGATGCATCAGTAAGCTTAGCCGCCAGCAAGATAATGGATCCTTCCTCATTGCAGATCACAAATGCTATGCTTGCCCTCTGCAGTTTCAGAAAAGGATTTTTCAATTTTCAAGGGGGGCTTGAGATGGCCCACCACCCCAGCCTAATGAAAATCCAGCCGTCGAGAAGTTGGTACCAAAGAGCTATCACCAGCTTCTGGGTTTGGAACAGGGCTTCTTCTTTTTCGAGATCTTCTTGCTTCCCTTTTCCAAGACCATGGTCTATTTTGTTATCTTAGGGGTTCTGTAGCTTTATTTTCTTGTTGAGTTGCTACTGCAGGGGTGTCACTGGATAGGTTTTCTGGTTGCTCTGTTTGCAGTTGTTCTATTTGAGAAGAAGCTTCCAAACTTAAATCTCCATTGTTATGAGTTATCGGGGTCGTGTCTATGATGAAGCATATGTTGGGCCTTTCCTCTAAATTGTGGAAAGCAGCCTGTTTTTTGTTGTGGCTTGTTGTTAGCATAAGGAGATCATTTTCTTCTGGAAGTTTGGCCAAAGTTCTAGTGCTGAGGTCCACATAAGAAAGAAAGTATGGGTCTAGACCTTCTAAGGCTCTTCTGTCTTGGTCTTTTTTATTTATTGCAATCTCCTTTAAAGCCTCTTTGAAACAAACACGAAGGAACAACACTGAGCAAAACAGAAAGAGATAAGAAACCAACAAAACTAGACTGAGCTATCCATTGACAAACATCATACGCTAAGACATTACCAGTTCTAGGAGTCCAAATAAAAGTAAAACTATCAAAAAAATTACAAATAGACTTAATAGAAACCAAAAGGCTAGACATGGACCAATGAGCAAAATCCGAATCCTCCACATTCATATTGTGGATCACAACTTTAGCATCACTTTTAAAAACCATATTCTTCCACCTTTTTGGCAAGCAACTTGAGCTGCTTTCAAGATGCCAAAGCATTCAGCAACAGTAGGGATACTGAGCCTCTTATTAAACACGAACACCCCACATACAATCCCATCACTTCCTCTTACAACCACAAAGACAATGCCCCTTCCATCCATTCAATATTGGGAGGACCACGAGTCTTTAACATAGTAACCGAAGAGGGCTCTCTAGAATTTCAAAACTCTCTAGATTTGCAGTTGAGAACCTGGAGGCTAACCTCCAGCTGAAACAGTTTCCTTTCAAAAATAAGCTCATTTCTAACTTCCCAAACATGATTAAGAAGTAAGGTAGCAAACACCAAGAAATTCTCTTTATCATTCTTATGGACAAACTTGAGCACACTAAGGGGCATCAAACAAACCAAGAAATCCATTAAGTTATCGGAAACAATATTATTTCACTTGATATTCCAATGAGAGGCAAACCAGAGAGCCTGAACAACATTGCATTTGAAGAACATGTGGATCTCCGACTCAATCACCCCGCAGCCATGAGGGCAAAGAGTATCAGGAAAGGCAACATGGTTGTTAGCTAGCCACGAAATGGTAGGAATCCCTTTATTAACAAGTCTCCAATTGAATAACTTCAAGCTTTCATGAATAGCAGAAGACCTGAGAAAATTCCACCAACAACTAGAAGAATTTTCCAACGGATGCATATGGTGGTAAACCGATTTAACTGAGAATTTTCCTGAATTCTCTGGCAGCCACACCATATTGTCACACATCTTTGTATTACACCAAAACATATCTAAGATATTAGTTACACAATCAGGATGGAAAAGACTCTCCAACAAATTCACATTCCACCTCCCATTCCCCAAAACAAGATAATCTACCATTCCCATTCTTTCAAGACATGCCTCGGTTCTTGGGGCTGGAAGGAAATTTGGATTATTAGGAATCCAAGGATATTCCTTGAAGTTAATGGAATCTCTTTTTCCAACTCGATAATAAACCCACTTCAAAATGAGGCTACGAATACTAAGGATCTCAAACTAATGCCATAAGCCATGATTCTTCTTTTTGTAGTGAAAGAAAGATGAATGAGGAAAATACTTGGCTTTCAAAGCCTTAACCCAAAGTCTGTCCTCATTAGTGGCCAAAAACCAACCCAGCTTACACATTAAGGCTCTATTAATGTCCTCCAACTTTCTAATCCCAAAACCACCACAAGCCTAGTTACACATATTCGATCACAACCAACTGGAGCAAGAAATTTTTCCTTTCTATCATTCACAATCTAAAATAATTTCCGAGCCAATTTATCCAAATTATGACACCATAACAAAGAGAGTTTACAAGAAGCCATGGCATACGAATGGATAGTAGTTATCACCGATTTAACAAGTGTAAGCACGTCCTGCTTTAGAAAGCAGTTTAGCTTTCCAACCTATGATCTTGGACTCTACACGGGTACAAAGATCCTCAAAGGAACTAGATATGTTTTTGCCAAATAATAAAGGATTTTCCAAGTATTTTGCATCTTTTGGGAGCTCCTTTAAGTTCAAAACATGCTTTACCATGGATTTGATTACGCCCCAAGTGTTCTTAGAGAAAAAATAGCCCGACTGCTCAACGTTAACCTTATGCCAATCCACTTCCAATACTGATCCAGACACTTACTAATTTCAACCACATTTTCCATATTAGCACGACAAAAAATCATAATATCATTAGCATAGAACATGATCCAAGCTTGCAAGGCTTTGGTAGTAACTCTAATATGGTTGGCAAAAGAAGTTTTTCCTTTTCGCAGTTCACTCCGTAACCAAGCCTCCTGGATGACTTTTCCACAATTGGGGTCTCTAGTCCACGCTTCAAGAAATTTGAACGGTTTTGGTCTTGAAATGTGATCAAGCACAGAGCATAATAGGATAGAGTAGTGATTAGAATTACCTGAATTGAGATGTAAGACACATGCACGATCAAACCGAATCCTCTAATCCGTACTCACCAGAACTTTATCCAGACGCTCACAAATATTCGCCCTCATTCTTTTTGTTGCACCAAGTGAACGAGTTGCCATTGTAACCCAGATCCACAGCGCCCAACTCATTCACAAAGCTATGAAGAAAGAAATTAGACTTGGTTGTGAAACGTTTATCACCCAATTTCTCATCCTGATTAATGATATCATTAAAATCCCAAGCACACGCCCAAGTTCCCTTTCCCATCTTGATAGCTTCGCCAAGATTATTCCAAAAAACTCGCATGATCGATCTTTTAGCAGGACAATGGCAGAGCCAGAGGTTCCACCAAACACCATCATCATCAGTAACATTTATCTTGCCAATTAGATATATAGAAAACATTCCAACATACTTCATTTTGCCAAAGAACTGCAAGACCTTCACACCCATCCCACACTCCAAAGCAAAACAATTATCGAAACCAATTAACCTACTAATTTGTTGAACATGTGCAAAACCAATCTTTGTTTCTATAAGAAAAAAACACGTTGAAGAGCACTTTCTGACCAGGCTTCTGAGGCCTCGAACTGCAGAGCTTCTCCCTATGCCCCGTCAATTCCAAGAGAGTAAGGCTCACCTCCTCAGCCATAGTGTTTTAAGCATTAACAGTCAAAATCTCATCGATACTTTTAACATACTCCACCCTTGTGTAAGCTTCATGATTTAAGATTCCCTTTGCCCTGACTTTGTCCTTGATTCTTCCTCTGGTATAAGTTTGCACAATAGGTACAGTGGTAAAGCCTAAAAAACTCTCATTCGCACTAATACCAGCCAATTCCTCTGAACTAAGGTTCACATTTTATTTCAGCATCCTTACTTTGGGCTTCAGAAAGCTAGTATTTTTCCATTTATGACCTACTACATATGCCCTGTCAGTAGGGCCCAAAGTAATATTCTGGCCCAAAGAAGTATTTTGTCTTTCCAGAAACCCAAGACTGTCAGAATTACTTGAGCTCGTCTGCTTCTTGGGTATTGTATCATACCTAACATCCACGTGTTGCTCTTCCAATGGTTTGTCAGAATTTCCTTCCACCTGCATTTCAGACTGTTCAATAGCCACGTTGATCCCTTGCTTAGAGTCTCGAGTTAACTCACCCTCCATCATATGGTCTTCACCGGACTCAATCACTTCCCAATGACGAGTTGACTCACCCTCCACCATCCTGTCCTCACTGGACTCAATCACTTATAGGTTATCTTGATTCAAATCCTCCTGAAGAGAATCAAAGATTTTTCCTTTTGGAATTTCCACCCTTCTCAGATAGTGCCCCTCACTGACCACAGTAAATGCATTTAATTCAGCTCACAACCAAGGACCATATAACTTCTCACCATCTGAGTGAGACGGGATTTTTCTGTAGCAGTGCAACTGGATTTTCCTTGTCCTATACATCCACAATTATAGCAGACCTCTGCCAATCGCTTATATCTAAACTAGATCCACATTTTTTTGTCTGCCAATTTGTGGAGGATTCCAGATGGAACTGGCTTTCTCAAACCAACTTCCACTTGAAGATGCATATATCTTTTGCCAACAAAATTAGTGCGTGAGGATCCTTTACATCCAAGGACCACTGGGAAAGTCCTTCCTATTTTCTCTGCATTAGCCTTAGTCATAAAACAAAGGGGGAGTCCATGGATTTGGACTTAGAAAGCTGAGAGATGAAATTTGATATCACAAAATGGTACCGTCAGATACCACTCTTTCAATAAGAGATGGACACCATTGACCCACCATGGTATTCTCTTCCACACCTTGTTCCTGTCATAAGAGTTTTTGAACAAGAACACAAACAGGTTCGGTTCAACTTGTTCAACATCCACTGATTCTTTAGTAAACCACACTCTTTTAATAATCATGCGTACCACATTTCTATTAATTGTTTTTCTATAAATGACTTTTCCCACCAATAGATTTTTCAAATTTTGGGAGACTCTTCCTCATCTTCCACCAAATCAAGCTTAAATAAAATCAAATTTCCTCCAAGTTCCATTGTGTTAACTGAAACCATGAGTTAAAAGAAAAACATTTACAATAGTCTGCTATAGACCTGGCAAAAAGCCTCTTCAAGGATGATAAACATCACCATTTTATATTCTGAAAATCTCTTTAGATTTCTCAAGCACCATACGATTTGCTATTAAATTTTTAATTTCTCCTTGTCTTGAGGGATGATTATTCACCCCTATTAACCATTAGTGAAACCCCACAGATTGTGATTATACATCACGGCCTTAACACACTTCCCAGCTTATGAAAATTCTTGAAAATTTCCAATTTGCAAAACCCAATTGAAAAATATTATTTATCCTAAAGCGAATTTTATGAGCTTAAAATACTGTCTCTGTTAAAGGAAGTTGTAGTATGCCTTTTATACTGTCCTACCTATATTTATGAAGTTATAAGTTTGAAGTACGCATTATTTTTTTAGATTAAAAATTATGGTAATGATTGAAAAAAAAAAAACTTAGTCATTTCACATAAAAGTATTTTATTTTATTTGCAGCCAAAAACTTAAAATGCCAATTTTTTATTAGCAACGTGACAGAGCAATTATACCAGCATAATATAAAGCGTTCACTAGCCACTTTTATATTATTTTATACAATAAAATCTTTTCCATTTTTACTAATAAATTCTAAGTTATATATAATGGCAACTATTATTAAATCGTTATTATTTTGTTTTCCATATAATTATTCTAAAACGGAAAAAATAACTTCTTTTGACCATATTTCCAAAAAAAACAAAAAATGACAGCTTAAGGTGAAGTAGGGACTCACATGCACGTAAAATTTGGGCTTTGTTAGCACTTTCAATCATGAATGAAAAAATCCATCATTTTTACCACATTTTCGATATTTTTTTTCTTCATGTTATGAAAAAGATTTTTTGCTTTCCAAAATATTATGGGTAATAATTTTTATGGAAAATTTTAAAATATCTGTAGAAATTTCTATAGAAATTTTAAAAAAAATTAATGAATTTTTTATAAATATTATAGGTATTTTTAAAATATAAAAATTAATATTTTTTATTTATTATAAAATTTAAAATGATATGCTTTCAAATATTATGTACAAGTACAATATGAGTATATTTATTTTGTAAATTATAATTTTTTTTCTCTTGTTATTAAATTTTAATCGTTGTTTTATATTATTTTTATTAATTTAATTGTTTTATTATTATTTTTAAATTGTTACGTAATAGTAAATAAGTAGTATAATGTGAGTGTATTTTGTCATTTGAAAAGTATTATGTAGAGGAAAAACATATGTTTTTTGTGTAGAATATAATAATAGCAATATTAACATTCACATATAATATTATATCAATATAATTGGCATATTAATAATTACATATAAAATTATTAACGAGATGTGTTTTTAAATCAATATTTTTTCAAATATGAGAGTAAAAAAATTAACCAGTAGTATTAATCATATTTAATTAATTATGTATTTATATTATTATGTTAATAAATAAATAATTTATCACTAAATAATAATATTTTTATTACTGTTATCGAATATTATAAGTCTCTTGATTATGAAAAATATGCTTTCCACTTAATACCATTTAAATTTTTTATAATTAAATTGATAAAATATTTAATAAATAAACATATCATGAAGTTTTATTAAAATTTTATATATAATTTTATAAATTTTATCATTTTTATTAAATTTTTTTGACATCAATATTTTATTTATATTTATAATCTTTGATATTTCTATCTATATTGATTTTAAAATAGATCATCAAATTTCTCTGGCAATTTACCCAAAATAAAAATAAAATTTCTTTTGCAAATTTCATCAAAAAATATAAAAAAAAAAATCTCTGACAATATTGCATCATCAAAATTCAATGCCCACCAGTAGCCGTCGAAAGTTAAGGTGAATTTAATATTTGACCAAATTATTTGCATTTGTTTCACACGTATCATTTTGTTCCATTTCGATGTATGAAGGTTATCTGTAAACTTGTAATGGTTGAGTTTGGGTCGAGTCGAAAATAAAAAGAGTGGATAAATATATATAAATATATTTAATAAATAAATATGTTGTGACAGAATTACGAATGGCTTTAAGCTTTTCATAAATCAAACTCATTTTGGCTTTACGATGACCCCACACCCAATTGCCCGTAAAAAATGTCATTTAGTTTTCAATTTTCCGGACGACGATGTGGATGTCGTCCATATCAACAACGTCTCAGTTGAATAAATGTCAGTTTGTTCTGCATAATTGACGGCCTTTCTAGTCCAACTGAATAAGATAATCATACATTGTTAATGAACTTCCATCTCATTAATATTCATAATAATTAAAACCGCTGTACTTGTAAATTTGATTCCGTAGTAAAAATTATTAAAAATAAATTTTAAGATTCAAAGTTCGAACATCTAGCTAAAAACTGCCTCCTCAAATTTGTAATAAAAAATAAAATTGAAACCGTTTGTTTTTATATTATTTTTTCTGTTTCTTCCGTCTTTCATTGGATCATCAATGCAAGTATGGAGCACAATCTAGTTTCATGTAATATATTTGCCAATTTTTTCTTTTCCTATCTATGGGTTTTAGTAAATTTGCTCTCCAAGTCTATATGATTAGGTATCTTAGTAAATTTGACAAAAATGTACAATTATTTGTTTTTAAAAAAACATTCATATTATGTATAAAAATCAATTATATGGTAAGAATTTTTTTTTTTGAACTTAAAAGTATTAAACACAAATGATAAACAAATTCTAAATAAAAATAAGCAATCTTAAAAAAATATTTAAAGAACATAAAATTTATTAATGAAATATTATTATTATTAATTAAACATTTGTATTATTCTATTATTAAATGACTATATTAAACAATTTTTTAGTTGTTTACTTGTTAATTTTTTTAATAAATTAAATCCTTATTAGCTTGTTAGTAATTTTAGTTTTTTATTATGTGTATAGATAAATAATTTACTTTAATAAATATTTGATATTGTATTTTTAATTCCGTATATTTTGTCATGTAAGTATTATTCATGTACATACTCAATTTTATAGATTTGTTTCCATATTTTTTGGCTAATTTTTTTTTACTAAAATAAATAATTTATACATGTTCATATTATATATGTATTTTTTGCCATTCCATTTTTAACTAACTATGTTAGACGTACTCTTAAATTTGGCCTAGTAGTAAAAACTACTGAGAGTGTTCTCACTTCCAGATCAGAAATGCAAACCTCTTCTCTCTTAATTTGTAATTAAAAAAAAACTATGTTAAACATGCAATAATGAGATAACCTTTTTTTTTTTTTAGGTAAAGAATAGAGAGATAACTTCTTGTGAACGAACTATGCCACATCCCACTACCCTTATCCTAATTAAAAAGTAAAAATATTAGCAAAAAAAATTAAAAAGTAAAAAGTGAAAATGGACAATGTGCATCATAATTTAGCAAATAATATTCAAAAGCATTGGCTATTAATTATCATCCTGATTCCTGAGGACGCATGAAAGCAGTTATTTTCGAGTGAAATGGCGTGGTTAAGGCTACAAGAGAAATTCATAAAAACGTTTTGAAAAAGCCAGACTCAAAATTATATTTTATGTTAATTCCATTTTAGACTTTTTAGTATCCCATTATTTGGCTAAGTTATATAATCGATTCTCATGCTTATAACATTTCACATTAAAAAATTTATTTATAATTTATTTTATATTAGTTTAATTTTTAGATTGATAAACAGAAAATTTAAAAATTGACATTTTTCTCATTAATCAATTAATCAATCTTTTTCCTTATAAATCGTAAACATTATTTAATTGTTTAAAATTTTAAACTTTTTAACTTAAAAATTAAACTAATATAAAATAAGTTGTAAAATTAAAAATTTAAAGTGAAATATTTTATACTTAAAAGTTATTATGCAACCTTGTAAAAGTACAAATTACTAAATTCTAATTAAAGATGATCGCCTATAAAATCATAATTATAAATTTTAATTGAAAATATTTAATTTAATTTTATTATTTAATATTAAAATTTTAATAAAAATATCTATAGATAATCATTTAAAATGATATATAATTTATAAATTCTATTTTTTTTTGAAAAATTTATAAATTCTATTAATAATTTATTATAATAATATTTTAATAAAAAACTTTATTTTTAAATATTTAAAGGCTATTAAGTATTAACTAGCCTTCTAATCATTTTTTTTAACTCCTACTTATCAATAAGTTATCCTTTTAAACAAAAACAACGGAAAAAAGGCAAAAAAATTTGAAAAAACCCTTATTTATCATAACAAAAAGCAAGTAATCCAACTCGGATATTATCATCTTCTTTTTACAAAGGTCTTTAAAGAAGAATATATTAGGTACGTGAAGTCAAAGCAGCCCGCAAACTTTTTTATAAAACATTCTGCATAAAATTGTGAAGTTGAGAAAGAGCACTATTTGCGCTTCACTTTATGCTTATCGCACTCAAAATCATGTCTGGCATATCAATTTTACAACTTAAAAGAGGTCAGCGGTGTGTTAGGGTGTGCTCCTAGCATAAACTTTTTTTTTTAGAGAGAGAGAGAGGGGGGTTAAATTGGGAAATCCTGTAGACTTAAAGAGGGAGGTGGAGTAATAATGGTGNAGAGAGAGAGGGGGTTAAATTGGGAAATCCTGTAGACTTAAAGAGGGAGGTGGAGTAATAATGGTGGGGGAAGTGAGAGAAACAAATAGCATTCAATGCGGACTTGTTTGTATTGACTGCCATAGTAAATGAGGAATAGATGGGTTTGCAAAAGGATTTGCTTTTATTATGCCCAACTCAGTACTGTTACTACTAAACTCGAACGCAAATTAGAAAAAAGTAAGTGTGGTTGGTGTAGGAACACTGGGAGTGGAGCGAGGAGTTGTTGGAGCTGTTTTTGTTGCGCTCTTCTTCCTCTCTGAGCCCGCTGTTTTTTTTATACATCCTTCTATATTCTTTTATTGCTTGTTACAGTTTTTCGATTCTTTCAGCCATTTTTTTTTTGGGTTTTCTTTGATATAAAAATTCGAAATGGGTTTGCGGGATTTTGTGAGACCTGCACAGTCTTGGCTTTGAATCTTTGAGAGAACGTTGAATTTGTCAGACCAACTTCCGGGTTTTCTGTTCTTTTTCTTGGGTTTTCTTTGAATGCCATCTTTGGTGGGGTTGGAAAGATGGAATTTTTATTTAGTTCATGGATTTCTAAAAGGGTTGCTGTTGAATTTGAATTGAAGCCAAACACAACCTTAATTATGGACCGGATGCTAAAGTTGGGTTTTCTCTGATCGCATTAAAGGTTGGTGCCTAATCAGAAATCCCTTTCTGTTATTTTTATTTCTTCTTTTTCTCTTCTTTAAGACCCCAGACTTCTTGATCTCAGGAAAAAAAATTAAAAATCCTCTCTTGATGTAAGAATCTTGATTTTGTTGTTTTGAATATTTTAGGCAATAAAGTAAAGGCATATCAGCAAGGCAGCTAAAGTTATGCAATGTGACTACATCTCCAAGGCTCGGGATTTGATTTTTGAAAAGCAAGCGTTTGATTTCTGTTAAACTGGGACACTCCCTTTTGCTTTCCGTTTGGGTTTCAAACTGATTCTGCTTTGGTTTGGATTTAGGTTCAGGTTCTTGGTTTGAGCCTGTACTTGCCTTTTGCTTTCCGGGTATCAGTCAGACTGGTTTTGTTGAGAGAGAGAGAGAGAGAGAGAGAAAGAGAGAGAGAAGGGGTAAGAAAAAGAAAAGGCATTCATGCATCTTTCTCTATGGAAGCCTATAACCCACTGTGCTGCTCTAATAATGGAGAAGAAGACCAGAAGGAGAAACGGTTCTGGTTTGACCGGGGACGCCAAGCGAAAGCCATCAATTCTTCGACAGCTACAAGAGAACAAGCTCAGGGAGGCTCTTGAAGAGGCATCCGAAGATGGGTCACTTGTAAAATCTCAAGACATCGATTCCGAGACACCAACCCAGGAGAACAGCTTCGGGCGGTCGAGGTCTCTTGCTAGGCTTCATGCCCAGAAGGAATTTTTACGCGCCACTGCGCTTGCAGCTGACCGAACCTTTTCTTCGGAGGACTCAATTCCTGACATTCATGATGCTTTCTCCAAGTTCCTCGCAATGTACCCCAAGTTTCAGTCAACGGAAAAGGTCGATCATTTGAGATCAGATGAGTATGCTCACCTGGCTGAATCCCTTTCAAAGGTATGTCTTGATTACTGCGGCTTTGGGTTATTTTCTTTTCTGCAAACCCAACAATATTGGGAGTCATCGGCATTTACTTTGTCGGAGATAACTGCAAATTTGAGCAACCATGCTCTTTATGGAGGTGATGAGAAAGGTACTGCTGAACATGATATCAAGACTAGGATTATGGATTATTTGAACATCCCTGAGAATGAGTATGGCCTTGTTTTCACTGTAAGTAGGGGATCTGCATTCAAATTGCTTGCTGAATCTTACCCTTTTCAAACAAATAGGAAGTTGTTGACCATGTTTGATCATGAGAGCCAGTCAGTTAATTGGATGGCTCAGAGTGCTAAAGAGAAAGGTGCTAAGGTTTATAGTGCATGGTTTAAGTGGCCAACCCTGAAACTCTGCTCTAGGGAGTTGAGAAAGCAGATCACCAACAAGAAAAGGAGGAAGAAGGATGCTGCATCCGGGCTTTTTGTATTTCCTGTCCAGTCTAGAGTTACTGGGGCTAAGTATTCCTATCAGTGGATGGCCCTTGCTCAGCAAAACAATTGGCATGTGCTGTTAGATGCTGGGTCATTGGGCCCTAAGGACATGGATTCGCTTGGACTATCTCTCTTTCGTCCTGATTTTATTATAACATCATTTTACAGGGTATTTGGCTCTGACCCAACTGGATTTGGTTGCCTTTTGATAAAAAAATCTGTTATTGGAACTCTGCAAAGCCAAGGTGCACGTACAGGGTCTGGAATGGTGAGGGTTCTTCCTATATTCCCCCAGTACCTTAGTGATTCTGTGGACGGTTTTGATGTTTTTGGTGGAAATGAAAACGATACAGTCAATGGCAATGAAGAATTGTTGCCCGAAACACAAGGAGGATCTCAGATGCCTGCCTTTTCAGGTGTATTCACTTCCAACCAGGTTAGGGATGTCTTTGACACAGAGATGGATCAGGATAATAACTCAGACAGGGATGGAGCAAGCACCATATTTGAGGAGGCAGAGAGCATTTCAGTTGGAGAGGTTATGAAGAGTCCGATATTCAGTGAGGACGAGTCATCAGATAATTCATACTGGATTGATTTGGGCCAGAGTCCTTATGGTTCTGATAATTCTGGCCAACTGATGAAACACAAAACAGGCTCACCCTTGCCTCCATCATGGTTTTCCAGCAGGAGAACTAATAAGCATCTCTCTCCAAAAGCAATATCAAAAGTGTCAAAAAGCCCAATGTATGATGACAGGAGGGTAAACCCCAGACTGCATGAAGATCCTGTATTGTCTTTTGATGCAGCTGTATTGTCAGTGACACAAGATGTGGATCGTGTTAAGGGGATTCCTGAAGAAGAGCAGTTTGCAGAAACTGACACCGTTTCTAGAAATGGTAGAAGATATGCAGACGCCCTTCATGTTGGGGAGATTCAAGAAGAACCTGAAATCAGAGAACAAAATTTGCAGAAGGATTCCAGTTTGAGTGCTGGTGCCAATGCATTCAGGCCCAAGAACCAAATTTCTGGCCTCCACCACAGTAACCTTGAAAAGTCTTCAACCTCTGAAATTTGCCAAGAATCAAAAGATAGTGCTATAAGGAGAGAGACAGAGGGTGATTTTAGACTCTTGGGAAGGAGGGAAAAGGATGTCTTCTCTGGTGGAAGATTTTTTGGTTTGGAAGAGGGTGACCAAGCTGTGAGCATGGGTCATAGAGTTTCTTTTAGCATGGAAGACAACTGCAGAGGTAGTCATCTTTTGGAGCCTGGGGAAACATCTATTAATAGCCTTGGTGATGGTGACTCTATGAGTGGAGCTGAATATGGCGATGAGCTGGAGTGGGGAAGGAGGGAGCCTGAAGTAATCTGTCAGCATCTTGATCACATTAATATGTTAGGCTTGAACAAAACTACCCTCAGATTGCGGTATCTTATCAATTGGCTTGTTACCTCTTTGCTTCAACTTCGGTTACCCGGTTCAGATGGTGTGGGATTGCCTCTTGTTCAAATATATGGCCCTAAGATCAAATACGAACGGGGTGCAGCTGTAGCTTTCAATGTTAGAGGGGGCAGTGGAAGAGGCTTAATTCATCCAGAAGCCGTACAGAAGTTGGCTGAGAAAAATGGTATATCGCTTGGTGTAGGTATCCTTAGTCACGTACGGATGGTAGATAGCCCAAAGCAACATCATGGGACATTTGACCTTGAAGATACATCACTGTGCAAACCAATGGCCAATGGCCGCCAAGATGCCAAAGATGTGTTTTTCAGGGTCGAGGTCGTTACAGCATCACTTGGATTTCTGACCAACTTTGAAGATGTTTATAAGATGTGGGCTTTTGTTGCCAAGTTTCTTAATCCATCTTTTGTTGAAGAAGGGGATGAGTTATCTACAGTCCCGGAAGATTCAGAAACGTAAGACTGGCAACTTGTAGGGATGTTTTGTTTTCAATTTTGAAGAGAATGGACGCCGAGTGAAAGAGAGGATGCTTTGTGAGGTCTGTTTCTTTTGCTTCCCCTCGGGAGGTTTTCCTGTGAGCAGATGAGTTTGTTTATTCTTCTTTTTTCTTTTCTTAGAAAATTTTCTTTTTTTGTATTACTTGTACTCAAGCTTCATGTAGAGTTTGCCCAAAACAATATTTCAGTTCAGGAATGTTACATGAAACTCGAATTAGAAAGGAATTCCCTTATTTAAAATATAGTCCTCTTGGTCTCGAACTCGAAACAAAAATATACCATGTAAAATAAAAGAGGATAAAATCCCATTTTGCCCTTTTGCTCTTTCTGATAAAATGAAAGTTGGGTTTTAACTTATATGTGTCTTGTACTATGATCAGGAAAAGAAGACAATTTTGTATCTTTAAACTCACTGAGCTTTTTCCCTCCCTAAACATTGGAGATACATACTGCAACTTCAACTCAAGTTGCACTCGAAAGCCTTTTTGTTAATTAAAAAAGAAAAAAGAAAATTCTAATGAAACAAAGTTCTGAACTTTTATTTATGTATTATTTTTTATAATATTATGAACTCTTTTTCTTGGCACAGAGGAGAGTATATATTTAGAAATTTTGGGGTGGTCAGACTGGGACTAGTGGGAGGGAATGGGTTACGATTTCAAGTATGCAAACATAATGGATCATGCAGGTATTAAGAGAAGATCTACTAAAAATTTTCATTTAAAAATTTGCCGATTATAAGAAATGATTGATGTATATTTTAAAAAAATAAAATCAATTTTTACAATTTAATATTTTAATATTTTTATTTATTTTTTGTTATTTGTTATGATTTTAATAAAAAAAAAAATTGATATGTGTCCACGGAGCGTTTAAATTATTTCCTGGCATTAGGAAGTAGGAATTAGGCATGTGGTTTTGACTTGGCTACTCTCTCCCCATTCGACAAATCTTTGTCAGATCCCCGACCATCCAATCCATGCATCTATAGTAGTACCAACAAAAGTTAGAAACCCTGTCCTTGTTTTACTCTGCCATTTTGTCTTGCATTCAAAATTGTTTGATTCCTCTTATAAAACTCTAAGTGATTGGTTATTAGTGCGAACAGCATTTCTTTATCTATATGGATGATACAGCCAATTTAGGAGTAAGACTCGCAGAAGCTTAATGAAGAGTTTGGTGAGGTGGTCCCTCTGGCTATGGGTTTCGAGTCATTGAGACCCTGTCATTTACGGTCATTCCAATGAATCCTCTGTTTCCTAGTTGTTGCAGAAAGTTACGTTAAACAATGACTGTTTCCTAGTTGTTGCAGAAAGTTACATTAAACAATGACTCACTGAGGACTGGAGTGAGGAGAGCTTTGGGAGCAGTAATTAGAAAATTGGGTTTAAGCGTTCATTGGCGATGGGCTCGTTCCTTGCAAGCTTTTTTATTTTTTTATTTTTTTTGTATGTGTGTGTACTTTAGTGATCTAAAATTTATGAGATAATAAAAGCCATAAAACTTTGTTATGAAATTCTGAAGGTTGCTGTTGAATCCAGAAGAGCAACAGGTGTGGCTATTTTTTCCAATAGCTTCAAGAAGAATCCTACTTTGAAGGATTCTAGCCACAAATGAATTATACTTTTTGGAGGCAATGTAGATATAGGAACAGATTGGATTCTCTAATGAAAATGACGATATTGACTTTTATTTTTATTTTTCTGAAGCTGATTTGTTTCCATGGCAAATGATGTGAAAATAAAAGTTGAAGGAAAGGCTTCAAGTTTATTGTCGTTTCATCTGCTTTGTCAGCGATGCATTTTTCACTTGTTTTGCAATTCCTTTTGTTGGCTTACGTTTCTCAGTGTGTTTCAAAACTTAATATGAAAAACTTCACAGTGAAATTGAGATGAACAAAATTTTAAATTTTTGAGGAGGAGAAGCTTTTTCTTCATTTGTGCTCAGTAGGGGCATCCGTACAAAAAACTACTCGTTCTCCATTCAAAGGGCTTTTTTGGAAAGCCTGCTGTTCACCTTCTATCTCATTCCTTTATGCATTTTCTTCTTTCAGTCTATTAAGGAAAATGCTCTGCTGCCGTTATTTACATATGAAATATAACTGCTATTCCCTTGTCTGCAATCATTTGGAATTATAGCCTTTTTACTTGTATGATTTGATTTGATTTGCCGGATCCACCTGGGTGAGCTTTTCAAAATTTAGTAGGGATTTTCTGTAAGAAACTTTTTCATTTTATGTAATTTTTTTTTATATTATGCAAATTTTTTTTATAATGTGTAATTTTTTATATATTGAATAATTTTTGTTCGTAATGTGTAATTTTTGTCTATCTTATATCATTTTTAAAAAAATTTTAAGTGAAACCTCTCAAATACAAAATTTCATTTGAGTTTAAATCATGGTCATCTGTACAAATCTTTTCTTTCTAATTACTATGTTTTGTCTAACAAGTTAGCTTCGATTTGCTGCAATTTCATTTTGCTTTTCTGTCGTATATCATGCAAACTACCATCTCTAAAGTAATTAAAATAAATGTGTATAATTCTTATAATGATTATTTGAAGGAAGCTAGACAGTTTTATGGCTAAAGACTCTTGTGGAAGGGTGGATAAATGTTACTTTTGAAAGTGACTCGAAAGAGATTACGAGCGGTATTACTTTGGAAGATACCTGTTTACCATGAATTCTTGCTACCGTGATAGATGATATTTGAGTATCTTTTTGTTCTAAGAGAATTGATTGAAGGCGACAGATTCAGCAAAAAATAAAACTTTTTTTCCTAGTTGGAATATTAGAGTATCTTCCGTCTTTTTAAGGTTCTTGAAATGATTACATCAAATGTATTGATATTTGTCTACTTATAACATTTTCGTTTATAAAAAAAGGAATATTGTTTTTTTTTATTCAAAAACGACATAATCAATGCTAGTTTTTAAGAATTCCAATTATTATATGTAAACAATATATAGTCACGCAAAACATCCAAATAAATAAATAAATAAATTTTATAAAATAATTGTTGAATGTTTGATTATAAATAATATATGTTACCATATAACCATAATATTATATAATACAAAAAATGCACTTAAAGGAACTGTGCATTCACCCAAAATAAATTAAATGTTGGTTGTATTTTTTACTTTTCTTTATATGAACTTCGTGTTGTATTTTGTACTCAGTGTACTTTTTTTAATCTCCACAGCACAAGAAACGTCATTCTTTCCATGTTAAAATTGCAGAAAGAGCCACTCCCTCCATCCACCACGGGCACAATAAAAAAGATTAGTGAGATAAAAGTTAGCGTATTTCATACAATTTTAAATAGTAGATCCTTTTGTATTGATCAATTTTTTCCGTTTATATCTCATTGTTATGCTTGGTTCAAACAGAAAAATTATACTTAAACTCAAATGATGAAAGTACTTAAATTTTAATTTTTTTAGACAAAAATTTACATAGTTACCAATTCATCAAGAACTCTTAGCTACCTCTCTTGTACTAATTTATCAAAAAAATCTCATTTGTCATTACAGATGATTGTTATATGTTATTTTATAATTTATGTGATTGTTCAAAAAGTTTATTTTAATAAGTTAAAGATAAAACCCAATATTATTAATTAATAACTGTTACTTGAAAAAATATCATTCGCAATTGTTATTTCGGTAAAAATGAAATGAAATTTACTAAAATATAACTAAATAAATTTATCAAATAATATAATAGAAAATTTAAAAATATTTAATTAGTTTATTTTTTAAAATATTAAATTATATAAATATGTTAATTAATAATATTTTAACATTTATCATTTGAATAAATTTAAAAATATTTTTGCATATATAATATTATTGTTTCAAAAAATCCATGATTATCACTATAACAAATAAGAGAACTCAGTTAAGTTATTTCTATCGTTTATAATTTTATTGTAAATTTAATTATTTATAATTAAAAATATATTCATGCTTTTTTTTTTTGGAGCGAACATATTCATACTTAAATATCATATTACTTATTTAACGATGAAAGACTTGTTATATAATATTACTTTTTGTGTACACACAAAGGTGTACTACTAAATAGGAACCAGTTCACATATTATACTTGTTTGTAATAATTACGAATTTGAATTTTAGTAGCCCTATATGATTCATGTGTTACGAGAAAGTGAGAGATTCCAAAAATACAGACCATATAACGGACTCTCATAAAATTGTAAAAACGTTTAATATTGACCTTCTCACTAAGTTCCTCTTAAACCTATAACCCCACCAGCCTAAGTGCTTTTCATTTACCAAAAAAAATATATTACTTTTTGTGTTATAGCTGCGTATAAAAGTTTTCAGCTCTATAAAATATGAACCCACCTATGAAAATGCCATGCAATCATCACGCGCCGCTGAGGCAACTGAACCCAACCGTCCGCCCCTCTCCCTCCCTGACAGTTTAGTGGTATTTCCTGAAACCACCTATACTTGTACACTTCTACAATCGCATTTAGTTTCGTTTCTCGTAGATTTTATCCAAAAGACAGACTAAGATTTCGATCATCATCTCCCTCTACTTATATTTTCTTTTAACCTGTCCTGATTTGATAATTTTTATTATTTGAATTATTTTCCTCAAGAGATTCCCGGGAAAATGTAGAGGTTTTTGCTTGGTTGAATAGGAAAGCCAGCCAAAATGTGTTCCCAGTGAAAACGTCGCACTGCTTGTTCCGATGGCAAGTGAAGCTCATAAGGAAATGTCGACTGATAAACGGCCTCACTTCTTTGCGTTTTATTCCTCTAATTTGAGCTCAGAACGACTGGTAATTTTTTCAACCTCTTCTTATTTCCTTTTCTTCTATTTTACTAGTGTCATTTTCGTTTCTTTTTATCACTAGCTTTTTGTTTCATATGATATCTTTTTAATAATTAGTCTTTCTTTCTATTGGAAGCAATTAGGGTTAGTGGGAAATTTTTGGAATCGAGAGGTTATGGATGTCGGTTTTACGGTTAAAACAGCTGATCGCAATGCTGCTTACATGTTTTCTCTTTCGCCCAAATTTCATTATTTTTTTGAGAAACTTGTTGGGGCCAAAATCGACCCTTTAGTATGAATTTCAACTGTGATAGATCAAAGGCATATTTGAATTGGCGTCTCCAGTTTGCGCCTAAATCCACACACTAACCTTTGATCATTATTCATTAAATTTCTATGTTGAAGAAATAAATAGTTAGATGGACTAAGTAGTTATTGCTAATGCTAATTTTACCGTGTAGCTTGCTTTAAATTTTCGCTTAGAACTTTTTGCACTGCCAAGTAAACCCTCTTTTTTTTTTCCTTCTTTTCCTGGTCCCCCAAAAGTTGAAATTTTGAATGTTTAGAGAAAATTAATTGTCGTTCCATATTCGATATCTTGTGCTTAAATGTTACATTAGGGCCTTGGAGAAAATGCTAAAATCGCTGCATACTCAGAACAAAAATTTGATCGGATATAATGCTAATTTCTCTCTAGGAACAAGGTATAGCATGTAACTAAATGCATTTGCTAACAAAGGAACTCACATTTTATTCTGTGCCTTGGATATGCAAATCTAAATGGAGATTGTAGAAACCTGTTTTGAAACTCATGGTACACTGGGAAGTTGTTTGGT
Source organism: Ochetophila trinervis (assembly GCA_003254975.1). Taxonomy (NCBI): domain Eukaryota; kingdom Viridiplantae; phylum Streptophyta; class Magnoliopsida; order Rosales; family Rhamnaceae; genus Ochetophila; species Ochetophila trinervis. The sequence goes on from QANX01004122.1 coordinate 34,206, forward strand.
TCTCTTAATATGTGGTTTGCATGAAATGAAATGAGGCTATATCTTATCAGTAATTTGGTGGTGATGCAACTGCAATGTCTTGCAGAAAATTCCTGCAAAATTTATGCGACACTTGGAAGGCAAAACAAATAGATCAGTTTCATTAGTGGGTCCTAGTGGGAACACATGGAAAGTTAACTTATTTCAGCAGAATGATGATTTATTTTTTCATCATGGATGGCCGGCCTTTTTGAGAGATCATTACATAGTATGTGGTGACTTTTTGGTCTTCAGATATGATGGTGAGTTAAATTTCACTGTGCAAGTTTTTGATCAAAGTGCGTGTCAGAAAGAAGCAGCATTTCATTCTGAATGCAGTCAGGATCCTAGCTTCTCTGATAAAATTTTGGTACAGAAAAGAGAAAGGGAGGAGGATGTTTCATCTTCAGATAAAGTTGTTGAAGGTGTGCTAAAGAAAATGAGAGAGGGCTCTTCTCATTTTTATCCGGAATGCATAGACAATAACCAACAAACCCAGGTGAATACACGCAATGGGGAAGGATGCCAGTTTGAGGGGGTGCTTGTGTCTAAACCATGTGAAGAAGCAAGATTCTCCAAGGAAACAAAGCAATGTGGCTTTTCGCCAAAGATTTCTGCTATACCCTCTCAAACAGAAGGTTGTAATGAAAGGCCAGGTAAGAAACTGATTGTTCTCGTGTTTTGTGTACAAGAATCTGTTTCCCCCAGCAGAAAGGCACCACAGAGTTGTGCTATATATATTAAATTCTTTTTTCCCCTTTTCCTTTGGGTAATTTGCTTGTGTAGTAAGGTTTGACAGCTAACTGTACTCTTGTTGGAGTGAAAGGACGGTATGACCCATGTTTTGATATACTCATACTCATACCTATGCAGAAAAGCATTATTGTGCACATAATTCTAATTATATAACAGGTTAAAAAGCAATTCATGAATTGCATTAATGCATTTATGTGTTTGGCTAAAAGATATAAATTATTTTTAATAATACAATATTTGTAGTTATAAATCATTCCTTGCAGCTCTTGATATCGTTCTATTCAAAACAAAGGCAATTCAGAGTATAAGCAGCAAAGGAGATGGCTTTAATTTGAATGGTAGAGCTTGTGTACAAATCTCATCAGCGCATGAAGTTGCTCAATCATTTACTTCTTGTTTTCCTTATTTTATGCGAATCATGAAAAGCTTCAATGTCAGTGGTTCATATACTCTGGTTAGTTTGTTTTTCTTCTTTCTTTCTTATTATTTGATGAACATTCTTTTTATCACCTTGATGTTGCATCAAATTACTTTACACATGTACCATGCCCATTTTAATTTCCATTTAGAAGATCAATATTCATATGGAGTGTTAAAAGTTGGAGATCTTCTCTTGGCATTCAAAAAATTTCTCTTTCCATTCTCATTTGTTTATTATCCATTATTTCTCTGCAAGTTCCTTAACTTACACGGTTATACCATCTTTGTTTGCATTCATTAAGAAAATAAACCTATGTTCTAGGCCATTATATCCTAGCTGTTTTTTCTTTGTTGAGGACGATACTTACGAGTCTTGAATTTGAGTCTGGGCATCATCAAATTCCTCTTGTTCTTAAAAAAGTCTCCTTGTATTTGCTTCACATGAACTTGCTACAATCCCAAAATTTGTACCTCTCTTCTGCCTTTTCTAAGTTTACGTATTGAAGTATAAATATGACTAAGTTCATGGTCTATTAGTCAGTTTTCCTTTACTAAGCACAGTGTGCTTTGCAGAACATTCCCTACCAATTTGCAATGGCGCATCTTCCAAACTGCAAAGTAAAGATTGTCCTTAAAAATTCAGAAGGAGAATGTTGGACAGTGAATTCTGTGCCTAGTACAAGAGTGCATACAAGTCATACGCTCTGTGGAGGATGGATGGCTTTTGTTCGTTACAATGATATCAAAGTTGGAGATATCTGTATTTTTGAACTTGTGAGTGAGTATGTATTTCATGTGCACATTCTTGGGGAAGGGGTAGACTGCCAAAGTGGAAAAGTAGCTCCTAGTAGGCTACCTGCTGGGCATGCTGTTACTTCACATAAAAATTACAAAGGTTTGTCAAAAAAAATGAAGGGAAGTTCTTCTAAGGTCCATTCAAAAAGCCTAAAAGTGTTAGAATTATCTGATAAAAGAGTTTCGAAGAAGCATCTAGATGCAGCTTTCCCCAATGATACAAAGAAACATGGAAGCACTTCAAAAACTTATAGTAAAGTTGCAGTTTGTTCTCAGTCAAAAGCTGCAACTAAAAAGTTGGGTGAGGATTCAAACTTACTTTGTCAAATGCCAGCAAAGATTGGTGATAGTGCTATCTTTTTTTCTTGAACTTAAAGCTAGCATTTTTGTTCTGTTCACGGACATTTGTATTCATGTTCTGTATATAAACTAATTAATTTATTAAAAGCTGCAAAATGGACTATATCATATTACATGGTTTTTATTTCTTTTTGTATATTTGACTTAAACCAGTTTCTGAACTGCAATGGTACAGTTGTTTGCCGGAAAAAAGGTGTAGAAGATGAACTAGGTCCACAAGCTAGAAGCGGTTTGAGAATGATGTTAGCACTCGATGAAGAACGAGTGGCCCAATCTTTCACTTCTTGTTTTCCCAATTTTGCGAAAATCATGAAGAAGTTCAATATAAGTGGTTCTTATACTTTGGTAACTCTTACGGATCATGCATGCTTGATTTATATTCTTTTCTTGAAGATTGATTTTGGCATCAATTTTTTATTTATTTGTTTATTTATTTTCCTTTTTGTCTACTGAACTTAGTGTTGCGATGCAGAAAATTCCTTACCAATTCTCTACTGCACATCTTCCGAGGTATAAAACTGAGGTTGTGCTTCACAATACAAGAGGGGAGTCTTGGACTGTGAACTCTGTCCCAGACTCAAAGGGCCGAATGGTGCATACTTTTTGTGGAGGATGGATGGCTTTTGTTCGAGGAAATGATGTTCACTTTGGAGATATCTGCATCTTTGAACTGATTGGGAAGTGTGAAATGCGTGTACATATTTCTGGAGTTGGAAAGAAAGAGCCCGACGATCAAGGTGGAGAAGCAACGTTGAATGAATTGGCTCTAGTGTCATCTACCAGCCATCGGCCTTCTTTGTGACTCAAATGATAGGAGATCAGCCTTCACTGATATTAGAATTTGGTGAGCTTTCTTAATTCGCACTGTACATTTTGGTAAAATTTGTATGAACTTGTCACATAATTTTTACATTCAGCTCTGCTTAGCTAGCAGTTTTTGCTTACTAAATTATCTTGATGCGGGATGATCTAACTTCTAGTTTATCATCTTTCTTTCTGATTCATATGAAAGGAGATTAAAACTCAATGAACATGTATTGTCGTAAGCTTTTGCTAAGTGCACAAACTGTGTGCACTTGTCACATAATTTGTGTGCACTTCTTTTCCTTATATTCGAATGCCATTTATTGAATTACTTTACCCCCCAAAAAAAAAAAACATTTTTTGGAATTAGATTTAGCAAACACAAGGAACAGCTGATAAAATTGGAGAAGCAAGTAATCCTTTAGCGTCTATTTTTCAATATGGTAATAATAATTAATGTCGAACCCACGGGCTATAGTAGATTGGTAGGTTTATATAACGTAATAGACGATCTGCAGAAGACTTGGATTATCTGTTGGAAGATTACGTTGCAGGAAATTGAAGAAAAATTAGCTTCCTATGATTGTTCCATTTCAGTGATGAAAAAGAGAAAACCGCAGGGAACAAAAGCAATATATCGTGCCCAGGTCTCTAAAAGCAGGAGAACCATCTAACAGGATGGTTCTGATCGATGGAGAACCATCCAGCAGAGCTAAATGGTCCTTTTCTTATTTTATGAAATCAATGCTTTTATAGCTCAAAAGAGAACGTCCAGGGTAGGAAAAAAAATTGAATCAAAGGGACGGGTATAAATGGTCCTTTTTTTATTTTATCATTTTTAGAACGTTTTATTTTCAATTCAGCAATTTTCATCAACGTTTTGTAAGGAAGAAGTTAATGTTCCTAAAAATGGTCTCAAACCTATTATGTAAAGTTATATATTTATATATATTTTTTTTCCCCATAGATTATATTGTTTATTAGAATATTTTAATGCTTGATGAAGAAGCAATTTAAAAATTAATGAGTATTATTAAAAGTTTTGTTAAAATTTTATTTTTATATTATACTTATAAATTTTGGAATAATGGAATAGAATTAAGAACATTCGGAATTTTCCATATTAAAATCCTCATATTTAATATAACAAAAATTTCCATTTATTAACTTTAAAGCCAAGAAAGACTAGAATATGATGCGAGCCTAAAAAGTGACATGAAGGCTCACTGCACATTTTTACACAAAAAAATAAGGCTCACTGCACATTGACCGAAAAAAAGTCTCACTATACTAAGTCACTAACTCTACAGTTTATGGATGAGTTTTATTGGTCTACCTTTACCTTACAATTTTTTTTTTCTAAAAATATAAATAATTAACTGAAATTATATATTTATAAAATATCTAACGAGCAAATTGATTCTTGTATTTTTTTAATTTAGTAAAAATCATCGATGAAAATCTATATCATTAAAAACTATCTTTTTTTTCTTACAGTAACAACGAAATAAAACATCTAAATCTATATAAAACTATCAAAAATCCATCTATAACCCTTAAATCCACACATATATAATTTATCTGGATTACACCATCACGTGCTTTCACCCTACAATTTATGGTCGATACTTCCAAGGACCGTGAATGCATTATTTATTATTCAAATTTTCTGTTTTGATAATCGAAAGTGGAGACAGTAAAAAGTAAAAAACCCTGTTCAATTCTCAGTGCAGTTATTGGATTCCCTTTAAGCTAACCACATTCTGCTTTTGATAGGATGGGAGGCCTCGGGAAAATGAATTTCTTAAGAGAGAGAGAGAGCGAGCAGAGGCTTGTTTAACTTTTGAGGCGTGTCATTCGTCTTATTCGTCTTAATTTATTTTTTAGATTTTTTTTATTTATTTAAATAAAACATTATTTTAATTTTATATATTAATTTAATTTATTTGTTAATTCCAACTTGACCGGAAGACTCTCTTGAAATGTCAACTGGTAACAATATATTAATTGAGAATTGATTTAATTTTATTGACACAGATTTTAATTTTTTTTTTTAATAATTATGTTTATTAGCTCTGTTAAATTTATGTGGTAAAAAATAAAATAGATACTGTCAAATAAATTATCTATTTTTAAAAAGTATATTAGACAGTGTGATTCAGCAATTAATTTTTTTTTTAATTATTTTAAAATTTTTAAATAGATATAATTTAACTCTAAGAGCATCTTTAATGGCTATGTGGATTAGAATCTACATGGCACATAAAATAGAAATTTTTGTTGTTTATGTGGCATATGTCTATTTAATAGACAGTGAATATTTAAAAGTAGTCTCCAACGAAATTTGTTTACAATAAAAGTAATAAATTATATGTAATTTTTTTAAAATTATATCTGTTTAAAATTTTAAAATAATTGAAAAAAAAAAAGAATTAATTGCTGAATCACACTATCTACCATATTTTTTGAAAGTAGACAGTTTATTTGACATTGTCTATTTTATTTTTTACCATATCAGTTTAATATAGCTAATAGACAGAATTATTAAAATTTTTTTTTTTAAATATTTTTATATTTATGATGTGGTAATAAAATTAAACTAATTTAAAGTATAATTGGAGATACTACCGGGAAACGTCTTCCGGATCGATCGAAGACTTGGAAGTTGCCTTTTCTCGTGTTCCCGCTGGCTGGCCAAAATCAGAGTCGTTTCCTAGCCTCAAAGGCTCTGGGCTGGCCTTCCTTCGGGTGTGGTTTTGAGGCCACGTATTAATTTAAATGAGTTATTTTTTAATTTTAATTTATGAAAACATACCCACTCAAAACTGTGGATTACTGACATCGTTTAAATTTAAATAGTATAAATATATAATCAAATAAAAATATTTATTATTATTTAAATTTTAAATTTTTCTCTAGAAATTTTTAAAAAAAATTAACTTCTATAGAATTTATACAATGTCTAACGTACCATCAAGAATTAGATAGTAATTTTGATAATATAAAAACTATATCATTTTAATATTTATTTTAAATATTATTATTAAAAATATGTCTAATATATTTTTTAAAAGTAGAAAATAATTTTAAAGTCTAAATACATCCACTTTTAACATTTATTTTAAATATTATTAAGAATAATTTTAATAAAAATTATTATTTAATTTGTCATGTCTATTTTACATTGAAGATAGTTCTAATCTGCATTGAGTTTCTTCTTCATTTATTCATGTCATCGCCATCAATGCTCATACCTGAAAGGGTAAGTCCCCATGCCTTGTACTGTTTATGACCCTGGAAAGTAGAAACTCTTTCTCTTGGAAACAGTGTGTGTCTACTATCAAACTCTTCTTCTGTTGGTCATTTCACTTATATCTCTTCTGTTTCTAATTATCTGCAATTTCTCTTTCGCTTTTTGACGCTTTGCCTTTTTCATCTCCAGTTGCGCCTTGCGAGTTAGAGCATCCTCAATCATCGCCTGCTGTTTTGGGTTTGTGGGTTTCTAACGTTTCTTTCGTTTACCGGGTCTTCATTATAATTTCTCGAGCTTCTTTTAGGTTTGTTTTTTAGTGTTTCTGAGAGGAATAATGTTTAATTTATGCAGTTATGGCTGACTTTATTCTTTGAATGTTTAATCTTAGAGTTCTGTCTGGGTTGGTGGAAATGGGAGAATCATGCAAGGACTGCTCAAAATGGGCAGAGGACATCTACTGGGCTCATTTTCAGACTATTCAATTCTCTCAGCCGCTTCTTGATGATTTTGATCAGGAGCTTGTGAGTATAATGTTTACCCTCTCGCTTTTCTGGGTTTGTCATTTCCAGTCTATTTGGAAACCCTTACATTCATTAGGCATAGTTGGTTTTGTGACATTTACTGTTTATTTGTCTGTCTCTCTGTCTGACTAAATAGAAACCATAAACCTCTTATTTCATGTTTAACAATTTAAGAAGCATTACTAGACTGTCGTCTGTGTAATACGATTCAGTGGTTCTAATCATCGATAATATTTCTTTTTATGTACAAAATTTTATTCTTGGCGTTTTGTTTGTATTTTGTGTGTTACCCGGGGTAGTGACCATGTTACTATGCTCCTTATTTTTGCTTCAAACTCGGACTTTTAAATCAAGTAATCTATACCAAGTTATAACTAAATTTATCTGGGCTTGAAATTGCAGGCCATCCCCAAAAAATTTTGTAACAAGCTGAAAAAGAAATTGCCAGAAGTTGTGGCTTTGAAAGGTCCAAGTGGGCTTTTATGGACTGTAGGGTTAACCACTAAAGATGATGCTGTATTCTTCAAGCATGGTTGGGAAGAATTCGTGAAGGATCATTCTTTGGAAGCCAACGATCTGTTGGTTTTTAGGTACAATGGGGAGTCTCAATTTGATGTTTTAATGTTCGACGCTGAGAATCTGTGCGAGAAGGAGGCTTCATATTTTGTGAGGAAATGTGGGCATGCAAAACATGAAAATGGCTGCTTGACTAAGAAGAAATCAAGGGAAATCTCTTCCGAGGAAATCCATGCCTCCTCAAAGAATGGAGGGTGCTCAGCATTGGGAAAATCTGAGGACGATCACAGTGTTGCATTGCCATCGGAGGAGCAAGTGATTACCCCTATTACTGAGAAGAAGAAGGTCCAGAGCAAAACAAAATCTGCTCAGCCCACGAGGGGCAGACGGGCTGCAGTAAAAAGAGGACGTCCTTCTGGTAGTGTGAGAGTGCTGAACAACAACAAAGGTGGGTTAGTCTTTGCTTATACGTTTCTAAATTGATAATATAGAGCTTATTGTGGGTTTGCTAATGGAAATTTCTCTTTATCTAAATCGATTTAGATGCTGAAAATACACCCCCAAATGGTAGTGGTGGAGCATATTTCTTGGAATATGTATCAAATAGAAGACCAATAACGGAAGATGAAAAAGTGAAAGCCCTGCAGTTGGGTCAAGAAGCATTAAGCACAAGCCTAGAAAGTTTCATGGTAATTATGAGAACCAACCAAGTATACAAGAGATTCTACATGGTTAGTAAAGGTTTTTTTGGACAATCTTTCTCGATCACCATCCCTTGTTAGTTATGTTGTTTTATTTTTGATGACTTTCTTTGCCATGATTGATCAGCTAATGCCTTCAGGATGGGTGGCAAATCATATGGAACTGCAAAACCAAGATCTAATTCTACGCACTGGAAAGAGTTGTTGGAAGACTAAGTTTAACTATAATCGAATTCGTCGAGTTGGGGGAATTTCCTGTGGTTGGAAGTATTTTTCTGTAGACAACAATTTGGAGGAGTTCGATGTGTGTGTGTTTGAGCCTGGTATTCCAATCAGCAACACATTTGTTCTGGATGTTAAAATTTTCCGTGTTGTTGAGGACTTGACTCCTCTCGTGGGAACCTCTTCTGCAACACCAAAGGGTACCAAAAGAAAACTGATCGGGCCCATGGAGACCTGAGCTGATCAATCATTGGGGTTGTTATTGTTTTGATGCCCTTTAAAGGGTGTGTTGAAATTGCTTTCTCTCTTTCTGGAGACTTTGGAATTTTGTATGTAATGTGTGTATCTATGGTTTCCACTTCTAGTCAAGTACTCTAGATGCAGACTGGTTAATTCCCATGGAAATGATGGATGCTTTGTCTAACTACTTCTGATGCAACTTTTTCTTTGTAATTTGTTTAATCTCAATATTATTCGGTGGCGTGAAACGGAGTTGCATATTAATTTTTTATTAAATGCTATTTCTTTCCACATCGAATGGCGATTTTTATGCTAGATAATCTTTTTTTTTTTTTGGGTAAAAAATTAGATAATCTTGAGTGCCAAAAATCAGAAATAAAATTATGGTTAAAAAAATGGGTAGAAAAGAAGATAGGATGTCATTAAACATAAATAAATTTAATTATGTTAAATTGCTAATTGATAAATGGGTCTACAAGTGATCTTAAATGCAGAAGTTCTATATTTATGATTAGAGGAAAAGAAATTCTGAAATTTGAACTTCAAATTTGAAAGCGTACTTTTAATAATTTTATTGCCAAATCAAATCTACTAATACAGTTTCAATAAGAAGTTGGCGATGAAGAAGTTACAATAAAATTTGGTGATTAAAAAAATCAAAACATAACACAAGTGACAAATACTCTTTATCATCTTTAATTATAGACAATAATTCAAATATATGATTAGTCCTCCAAGATAAAAATGTTCAACTTTAATTTTTGGATGTAACAAAGTTTTTTTGGATGTAATAACTAATAAGAGGTTTGAAAAATATTATTATTGTTTTGTTATGATATAATATAAAATCGTGTAGCTTTTATTATTAAAAAATAAAAATCGTGTAATGTGCATCTCTATTTATAAGAAATAACAAAATAAAACAAAATAAAAAATCAAAGACTGAATGAAAATAAAATACACGTTTGTCTGGATAATTGAAGTTTTAAAACAGTGGTAACCTAGAAGGGAGCAAAGAGCCTAAAGAGGAAAAAAAAAACAATGAACATCTTCATCTGGAAAACTTATTAGAACAAAGGATTTGGAAATGACTGTAAAGATTCGATCATTTTTCAAGGTCCTAATGTCGGACTTCGCTTACCAGATGGTATCCCCATTCCTACATCTTTACCTCCTCTCTTTGATTTTCTGCTTTTGCCTCACACTTTTTGAACTAAAACCCTCTGTTTTCTTTTCTCTTATGGATTTCCTCAATATATTTACAGTTTTCCTTTGAATAAAGGTCTCTTATTTCTGCGCATAATTAATCCATTACGTATAATCTTGTTACCCTGTGACGCTCACGAAATTTTGCCTAGTTTTGGGAGGTTGATCGTATATTTGAATATAGTGTCGAGCCCTAGAAAAGTCCTTGTCAATTTCTATTTTCTTAAGTTTCCCTGTAAATTATTGAGTTGTAATAAGTTTCTTGAAATAACGCAGTTGAATTTGTGAGAAAAGAGGTTTTTTTTTTTTTTTTTTTTTTTTTTTTT